>JARHVA010000066.1:2600000-2605000 GCA_037957365.1 Torreya grandis | reverse complement strand
AATTGTTATCCAAGTTAGGTCATTCATATTTTTGAGTAGGTTATTGATGGGATGAACAACATAGGAAATATTAGGAATGAATTGTTGAATAGCTTCTAACTTACCTAAAATTGTTCTTATGCCTGATTCATCTATGGGAGGGAACATTTCTTAGATTGCTCAGATCTTAGTAGGGTTGATGTTGGTCCTATGCTGGGAGATAATATAACCTAGGATTTTTATACTAGTGACTCCAAAAATGCAATTCTCTAGGTTGAGATTGACACCATATTCAATTAAGAGTGTTAGAATGGTAATTAACACATCTAAATGGTATACACATTATCTCAATTTTCCTAAAATATCATCCACATAAACTTCCACTATCTTGTGAATGAGATCATGGAATATGTGGGTCATGGCCCTTTGATATGTTTCCCCTACATTTTTGAGACCAAAGGGAATCACAACATAACAAAAGGTCTATCAAGGTGTAGTAAATGAGGTCTTATTTTGGTACTCATCATAAATGTGAATTTGGTTGTACCCCAAAAGATTATCCATGAGTGATAACAACTCATACCCTATGGTGATGTCAATAATGATGCCAATGGATAGAAGAGAGAAGTAATCCTTTGGAAATGATTTGTTAATGTCCAAAACATATATGTAGATTCATATTTTACCATTCTTCTTGAGGATGGGGACAATGTTAGACATCCATTTGGAGTAGTCCACTAGGTTAATAAATCCAAATTTTACAAGTTTGATAACTTCTTCTTTTACCATCAATACGACCTTAGGCTTGATGGGCTTGAGATTTTATCTAATAGGATTTGCATCAAGCATTGTAACTTCATTTTGTATGACCACATTGAGGTTGATGCCTACCATGTTGATGTAAGATAAACAAAAATGTTATGAGAGTTCTGTGAGGAGTTGCTTATGGCCTTCCACCTCTTGCTAAAAGAGTAAAGACCCCATCTTGAGACGTCTAAGATTCTCTTCTATCCTAATGTTAATGTCAATTATTTTTTTGATGAGGGAGGCATTGCCCTCCTCAAACATGTTTTGAGCTAGGGGAAGAACACTATCTTCACTCTCCATATTAAAGACATTATGTTCATCATCAGAGGACAAGTAGTCCTCAACATGATAGTAAGAATCATAATATTCAATTTTGAGGGTTGAAGTGGGATAATGGGTAAGTGATAAGCCCCTCTTATGATGGAATGATGGGTTTTCATTATAAGCTCATAAGAACTAAAGAATGACCTCATTGGTCTTAAAGAGATCAAAGACTAAGGGGTCATTATCCCTTTTGATGTGGGTGATGGTTTGGTCATTAGGAGTCTTATGCAAAAGAGACTCCATCCTAATTGAGACTACAAAATCAAACTATGATATTATTGGATGGGGGTCAAATCATGAAGATGAAGTAGCCATGGAATTAGTAATCTAGTTTCTTTCACTAGGGACTAATTTTATAGAAAAAAAAAGTTGAATTCCTTAGAGATCTCATGCAAAATAGCCTTGTACAACTGAAGGTTTTCAACCTTGGTCTGATAGAAATAAAAAAACTTGGTTCATGACCAACTATAAGTCACCCTAAATCCTTAGGTTTTGAATGTCCATGCATTTTACAATGATAATAATAATAAAAAGGTATCATACTCAAACCCATTGTTTATACACATAAATTCTACTCTGATTCTAAAAGAAATGACTTGCCCTTTAGGATAAATAAGAATGACTACTACCCCAACACTTAGGTGGAATTTGGCCCCATCGTAGTAATGGACCCACTAGTTATGTATAGAATTGAGGTAGTTTTTAGGTGAAGTGTATTATTATTATTATTATTATAATATTTTAACCCTATGAATATCTAAAACATTAGGGAACCCTTCTTGGGGTCCTTAGTTTTTAGACTCAAGAAGATAATGAGCTCATCCCCTTTATGGGGTGAATAGAAGGGCTTACGACAGTGTAAATTCCTTAGCCTTGTGCTATGGATAAAAGAAGGGGAGAGTTTTTGGGAGTTGAAAGTGTTTTATTCTAAGCTCCAAGTTGAGGTAGATAAGTGCTTCTAGAAATTTGAAAGGTTATTTTCTCAACTTTTTATTTGGAGTCAAAATTATGCTAACATAATTAGGGTTTCACTTTGGTGTAGAGAGTATGCCGACATAATTAGGATCTCAATTCAATACATGAGGCATGCAGGCATAGCTGTGTAGCTTGAAGTACTATGGGTAGGACATGGGTAATATCACTTATCATAGTGTTATATGTGGGAAAGCTTGAAAGAATTTAGTGAGTGACTTTCCAAGGTCCTCCTCCTTTGTGAGGGGAAAAAGGGGTTTCCCATTAGGGATCTATGGGTATTCATGGGTTTCAATGTTAATCTATATCATACCCACTACCATGGTATGAATCATTTACTTGAGTACTAAAATGACCAAGGGAAAGGGAACAATCAAACTTCCCATTAATGAGATTTGAGTATGATGACAAATATAACTAGGTGTAGGCTAGAGTAGGATGACTAACATATTTGGGGGGATTAGAGCCAATAGATTAGGGAATATAAAAATTAGTACAACCATGTCATGGTGTGATATATGAGCATACTCTAAAGTAGTTTATAAGTGATAAGGGTGGAATGAAAAGTGTGGATTTACTCTATATGGTTGAATATTGGGTGATAATGTTGATAATTGATGAAATGGTTGTTGTAAAGGGGGTTCTCCTCATTCCTAGACAATTCTACCATGCAAAAGTCTTGTAGGATAAATAACCTCTCTTAGAGATGTTGGCCTTGAGGTCTAGATAAATCATAGGTCTCACCCCCTCACGGGTCGAATGGGGAGAGGAGGGGAGTGTCCTTCTCTAAGAGGTTGATAATTTTGATTATAGACATAGTGGACATTATCGAGTCAGTGACTGGTTCTGGGTTAGTGGTATTTTCAGTTGTTACATATTTTCCTTTGATTTATCCTTTAATGGGGCTTCGGGTATTTCCTCACCCTTATTTAGGATAACCACTTTGGATTATAAATATTGAGTAATAATGACCAATTGTGGGGGTTTTGTATTGGTATGTAGATGGTAATTGATGTGTAATCTAGGTTACTTATGCATGGTCACTTATAACATTTTGAACGGTTTGGGATCTCCTTGAGCTACAAAGACCTTTCATAGGTGTAAGAATCATATTTTATGGAACATAATTAAAGGGATGGCCTTCATATTGTGTATTTAAGGCCTTCTGAGGATCATATTACAATTGGTGTCTTTGTCTATGATATATAACTTTTTTAGCACCATCTTAAGGCCCAAAGTGATTGGGAGAACAATGGTTCCTATGGAAGTAGTTTTTAGGCTATCATATCCTCTTAATGTGTTACACATTGTGGAAAAATTGGTTCCCACATAATCCAATTTTTTAAGAAGGAAAAGGGGATGATGTTGACTACCATATGATCATCAACCATAGTTCTCATCACATAATTATTATAAATCCATACTTATATAAATAAGGTCAGATTTACCTTCCTTGATATTTTAGAGTTGGGTGTAAGGATTTTTAAATCAAAGAAATAACCAATGTCCTTAGATTCTTGACCTAGTGAAAACTATCCAAATCAATGTGGTTGAAATGAGCTTGCTGAGGAGTAACACTGGATAAATGCCTCAGTACTAGGACATTGAGTAAGGCCAATCAATGAACATGGAGTAAATTTGATATTTGAATTAAGTTTGATAAGTATCTATAAATGTGGATAAATAATCCTTGTTTACCCCCACTCTAATATGTGAACTGAGTCTGATAAATAATCTAATTGGAGGTTGAAACTATCACTCAACCTTTATAATTTGGGTCTAGTAACAACTATTGATTGATAATTATAGAGGATCATATGACCCAATTTGGTGTAATTCTAATGGTATCTTGGTGTAAATATATGTGTTATTTAGTAGTATAACCATATAGAATGGTACAAATTTCCATTCCATCTATATAACCTGGTGAAATCCTATGGAATTGAGAACATGTGCCTTGCATCATGCCCCCAAACCTGATATCTAAATAATGTAACTATGTATCCTATGTATATAAATATATGTATATATAGGGATGGTGTACCATGTATGTGCCCCCATAGTCATAATATGAGTCTCAAACTATGTCAAAATCCTATGAATAACCTTGAGGTTTTGAAACAATATCTATCAAAATTATGAAACCCTAGAAATTTGAGTCAAAATATGTATCTATATATTTGAGTGTTTATATACCTAAGTGTATATATATCTAACCATGTATTAGTGTGAGTAGTGTATATATATGCCCCATATTTTTGAGAATTGATACTATAGTTAGGGTGTCAAACTAAAAGTGATATCGATAAACATGTTAGTGATAGTGAGTGTTGCTAATATGAACATAAGATCAATTATTTTGGCATTTATAACAGAATTGTTTGTAAACTGAGATGAAGATGACATATGGCCTATAGTGAGTTTGTTAAGGAAATATGAAATTTATCATTTTTCCAAATCAAATTAATTGGTATAGGAGTGTAACCATCACAGTGTTGGGTATATCATCATTGAGTTTCACACACAAGAAATGGATTGGACATTCGAGTTATAGTTCTTGAGATATAATAATTTGAATATTTTGGTATTAGTTGATAAAATTTGCATGTAGGGGAAACCTTAGGGAGGTGGAATTATTAAAACATGGTTTAAATAGATTGGTTGATTGGTTTAAAAAATCATTTAAACCTTTTGACTTGAGATAATTTATTTCTTTGAGCCTAGAAACATGCCGAAGACATGAGGAATGGATGTGACCTACTACGAGGAGGTGTTGGCACTCATCCAAGTTGAGGAGGAGGTTACCCTGGTAAGAAACCTATTATTTTTTACATTTTTGAAAAAATAATGACTTTTTATCATTTTTATCATAATTTAGGTAGTTTAAGACTCTTTTTAGGAGGGTCACGACAATGTCC
>JARHVA010000066.1:2310000-2595000 GCA_037957365.1 Torreya grandis | reverse complement strand
TATCGCTTATATTGTTAATTTGTAAATAAATATCACATGCTAATAGAATAGAAGACATATCATTATTATAAGGTGAATGTAAATTATGTAAACTATGGACATAAGTATAAGTTCATGTGTGTTTATCCAAATACATATTATCATTTGAACTAACATTTATAAGTAATTAGTTTTATAATGAGAGATGGGTGAAGTAGGGAGAAAACTAGAGGGACTAGACTCAATTTATTCTTCATTAAAATCATAGTAATCATCATTGTTCCAAGTTTCATCAAAATCATAATTTATTTCACTTGTACAAGGGAAGGAGTGTCATTTTCAAGATCACTAAGAGAAAGAATACAAGAATATTTTAAATTTTTACTACTATGAAATATATCATCATGTGTATGGGGAATGCAATGTGTATCTTCACTAGCTATGAGTGGAATGCATGTATTATCGTTATTTTCAATAATAGACTTCAGGGTAGAAGAATTAGCGACCATGTTTACATTTGGCATATTATGACATGTAGGATAAGGGTTAAAAATATGAATTATCTATATTTTTCATGGATTCACTATGTTGAACTTGAAAAATAAAATAAGGTGACAACATAATATCATCTACCTTAATTTATAAATCTAGAAAACATGCAATATCATGTGTATATGCTTTTTAAAATTGAATTAAGAAAGGTAAAGAATGTGAATTTTACTTTTCTATTCTAGGAATATCATGTATAATGTTACCTGAACCATGAAAAGATAAATTGATTTTATTGATCTTGTATTGATTTAATTTGAATAAGGATGTAACAAAATTGGTTAAAAAACTAGGATCACTTTTAAATAAAGAACTATCTACAATGGGTTATTTTATCCTTATATTTTTAGGTTGAATTTGAGAATTAAGATTAGATAGAGGAGAAAGAGAATATGCATCTAATATATCCTCATCAACACTTTCATTGTCATGCTCATAGTAATCATAATATCCATCATTACAACACCAATCATCATAATCATCATTATAAATGAAATCATGCTCATTATCATGTGCTAGTGTGCAATATTGAAAATTTGTCCATTAATATGTATAATTATGTGAAAGTTTTAGAAATTGATCAATTGGGTGAGGGAAATTAAGTTTCTTGGAAGTCATTTTAAACTTACCAAAAAGAGAATGTAAAAAATGTACAATAGGAAAATAATAGGGAGAAGATAATCCGACATAGATATATTTGAAAATATGTGAAATATTTATCCAATGTATAGGGAAAATAGAAATTTATTTAAAACCCTAAGGGCTATTTTTTAAGTGTATGATAACCTAGTATGTGGATCTAGGGTTTATAAACAAAATTTAAGATATGTTAAATCAATGAAACACTAATAGAGGAACTGATATAGATCAATTAGGATGTGGAAAAATTAGATTTTTTTTTAATAAACCCTATCTTAGTAACAAAAGAATGGATAAGGCAAGCCCTAGGGTGGTAGCGTAATATTCAAAGTAAGTCGGGTTCACCAAATGTTTTAATTATTTAGGACATAGTAGATGTAAATCTTAGGTTGTTAATGGGATGAGTATAAAGGGTAAATATAGATAAATATTTAAAACATATTTATCAAAATAATTTACCCAAAACACAAGTGTAATGAAAAAATTGACTTATTTGGAGTGAAATATGCATCACTAGATGATGAGAAGGTTAAAATAGGTCTATAAATTAGTTTGGAGTCATTTCATTCTAAAATTAGAACTAAAACTACTTTTAGATAATAGCATGGTTAGAGGGATAATAACACACTACACTAGTGTCTAAGGCATAATGCTAGTGTCTTTTCAGGGATAGGGGTCTTGAGACTTCTAGGGATGCTGTGAGGAGGCTTTAGGGTTTTTTAGGTGTGCTCAAAAGATTTTGATCATTCTTATGTATCATTGTTTTGTTATTTATTCTTTGAAATAATAATAAACACATACACACATAAAATAAAAACATAATCAAATTTAAAAGGAAGGAAAAATATGGGTTGTGGGATGTTATGATCGTATGATACACAAACCATACTATCTTGATCACTGCCTACATTAAACCCAATGACATAGGTCTTAGATCATATGTAGTTATCCCTTAGGGAACATGCCTAATCAATACACATAGTATGATAGAATGAATTTTTCTTAGACCCTTATTTGATCAAGCATGTAGATCTAGGTGTGATTATTGAGTAATATTCAGAGTGTTGAGTTATATTATTGATTAATTTTATGTAATTATGTGCCAAAATAGTAAGTGCTAGATGTAAAATGCCTTGTAAGGATATTTATATAGAATAAAATTTAATTTAAATGTGATACCCTTTTTTTTTGTTTGACAAGGTGAGAAATAAAGACAAAATCATAAGAAGAGGCTCAAAAAAAGGTAAGGACTTGTCACTGTAGACACCTAAAACTGGCCATCGATAATATCCAATCAAGATTTTGGCCAATTTCCACCTAAAATGAATAATTTAGTCTAAAAATACTAAAACATGCTAAATGATGTGAAACTAACATAGTCAAGTGCCGATTTTGGCCAGGGTATTCCTAAATGGGGCAATGCAATTTATGGGCCAACTAACTTTGATTAGTTCATTTTGAGTCAAAATGTCAAATTTGCACCTAGGTGCTCTAGATTGCTCTTCCCTATCAAATATTTTGTACAAGACATGTGCCTTTGTTATTTATTATTATAAAAATCCTAAATGGGAATACAGTTCCAATGCATCTGATGTTGCCTTCCAATTCTAATCCAATCAAATTTTGGACCAAAAATAATATATTTCCTAATCAATTTGGGTAATTTGTGCACAAAGTGCTTAAACATGCTTAAGAGCTAATTAACCCAAATCAAGGCCTAATTAAGAATTCCATGGAAACTTGTTTAATACTTATTTTTATAAATGAATATAGAATATATGCATCATCAAGTGACCTCATTTCTTGGGAAGACATCCATAGGCCACAAATGCCACAAATATTAGGATTCATGCCTCTCATGCCTCATCAATGCCTCCCATGATGCCCTCCATGCCTCTTAATTTACTCTTCTTCCAATGACATGATGAGGATAATTAAAAACTTAATTCCAAAAATTGAATTAATCCTCAACCACACATCTCAATCTTGAGATGGACAGTTCAAGTTGATTTTGATCAAATCTAAAAATCTATAAATAGGAGGCCTCACAACATCTTTTTAGGGATTTTTTGATGCAAAGTTATAATTCCAGATTGGTTCCAAAAGATTCAAAAATTAGTGTTACCATGCCAAATTTATGCCAAGCCAAGCCAAGCACAAGCCAAAGGTGCCAAGGAGAAGAGGAGATAGCCAAGCCTCCCTTGATGAAGACTTCATGAGCACAAGCCGAGCAAGCCACTACAACAAGCATTTTGGAGCATCCAAGGAAGGCAAAAGAGTTTTCTTTTGAATTTTAATTGTGTGTTTCATTCATTATTTTTTAACTAAGTTCTCCCTGGTGTCTAGGCCTAGAGATGTTATGCTATTAGTGTGTTTGTTTCATTTGTTTTCATTTTGGAACTAACACCATACTAATCATCCTCTCTTGAGTTAAATTCCTAGATCACATAATGGCATGATCAGTGGGACAAGATGCATCTCAAACATGAAGAAGATTACTTTTTAGCTTTAAAATATTCATTTGGACCATTAAAACTCTTGCAAATTGATTTTCAAGCTTTATTTTGCCATTTTTGTTTGTCACAAGTTTACACAATAACTAACATTGGCTAGTAAAACCATCATCAGTTGGTATAGCCATCATCAGTGTTTATTTGTGTAACCAATGTTAGTTAGATAACCATTGTTTGTTATTAAGTGTAATCGACGTTGGTCACTAGGTTTTTTAAAAAACACAAACCTGAGAGCTATTTTAAAATGCTTGGTTTGGGGTCATACGGACTCCATTTTGGATTTTATTTTTAAACCACATGTTTTCTAATAAATTTTTAGAATTTAAAATTAGTTTAGCTTCAAGTTTCATATATTTTTTACAAAATTTGAAAAATCCATTTAAAATGTTTATAATCTAACATATTTACTTTTGGGGTGATGACTTAAGGGTAGACAGGTAACTAGCAGATTTCAAGTTTAACAAATTATGTTTGAAAACATATTTTGCATGTTTTAAAATGAATTAGGAACATTATTTTAGTGCTTAAAGTAACATTTAAGGTGATTAAATAAGTGTTTTTATCATTAGTTTTCAAAGTTATAACTAAGACCAAGGGGTCAAATAAACACCACCTCATTTTCATTTGGGCTTAAAAATAAACTCATATTTCCAAGATTTTTATCTTCAATAGTTTTTTGATCTAATTTTTGTTTGGAAAAAAAGTAATGTTACATGTATGCTCTTCCATTTGTCCCCTATAGGGAACCCTTGGAATCAAAAGTGCCATTCCTATTAATAGTAGCCTAGTCCAATGCTTAGAAAAAATGTCACCTAAAGCATTCCCCAAAAACTCATTAAATTTTGGGTGATCTTGAAAATGACCCTAAAGTCTTTCTATTTTATGCTTTATTTATTTTTGTGCAACTTGACTTGTGAGGGGGACTTCATCACCTCTCACAAGTTATTTAGGGAAGCTTTGACCTAGGGTTTAATCTCCCAACATTGACTTCATTTGGCTCCTTTAGAGTTACACATGAGACGTATCTGCATTTGGACATCACACTACACTAAGTGAGCAACAAGATGTAGTGGTTTTGAAAAGGACTAGACCTTTTTATAATAGCCAATGCCATGGTCACCCAATTTTTTTGCTTGTCTTTTTCATCATTTGATGTGAAAGTCATTGTACAATTGATTCCCCTAGAATGATTGAAACCTTGCTAGTTTAGTAAACCCCATTTTGCCATACCCTTGCTAAGATTTGGATGATTATACTTAGTGTATTTTAGTCATTTTTTTTTGGTATGATTTGAGAGTAAAACTTATTTGTTTGTTTGTAAGCCATGTCAAAACAATGTATTTGAGTTGTAAAGGGTAGGGTTATGCTCCCCAAATCATGTTAAAACCATTTTGCCTTTGAGTCTTTTGAAGCATAACATTGACCACATCATTCGAGTATGCTTATGCTATTAAGTTGCTTAATTTGTTTCAAGACTTGTTTACCATTATATCAAAACCATTTGTTTCAAACCACTTTGTGTATACCATTTGGACCTTTTTCTTGTGCCATCATGCTGTCCAATCTTGTCTAGCCTGTTTGGTCAAATCCTAGTTTCTAATGTTGAGTTTTCAATTAGCCTTGTTATGTTTGGATCTAAATACTGATTGATTTTTGTTTAAACCTCAATTAATGGGGATGATGCATATATCTTTCTCTTTTGGGTTATATAACTTCAGTTAATCAATTACCCAAAATTGAAAACTATTGATAGTTTGTTTGTTTAATGCTTATCCTCATCATTGTTTGTGCCTTTATTTGGGAGAACACAACCTTTTTAAAAGAGCCTTTTATCTTATGCTTTATGCCAATTGATCATGCTTATGTTTGATTCCATGTGCAAGGTCTATGTCAAAGCTATTTACAAACATGTTAGATAAAATCAAATCACATTAGCCTTTGTTTCAAGTCTAGATTTTAAAGTTGTTATCCCAAAAGTCCTAGCACATGCCTATTTATTTGAGCTTATATTTTGACTCTATGTTTGGACAAAATGCCTAACAACTCAACTTTTTCCTTTCCTAGTTTAGACCTTGTTTGGAACACTTTGACCTAGACTTTGACATGCTAGTTTTTATTCAGATGATTAACCTTTTGTACGTGACATTTGATGTTAGATTTTGATGTTAGGCTATTTTATGCCAAGTCTTAGCTCAAATCATTTTGGAGATACAACTCCACTTTCAAACCATATTAGAGATACAACTCCACCCCTTCGACCAAGTTAGACCAAGTTTGAACCATTTGTCCTTTAGACATAGTTTTTTAGAGTTTATAGAACTCTAAGTCTTTTTTTTAGGAGCTTTCATCATTTACATGGATATGTATCACTACACTTATGGTGGAGTCACTTACAATCTGACTTATGATATAATGGCTACACAAAATGACTTTTATGGATTTTATCAAGACTCCAATGATGTTAATATGGTTTATGAGATATATTTCTATTTGCTTCATATTAATCATTCATGGGAACAAAGTCATGAAACAACTTATGATCCAACTCAAAACCTTTATTGGTATGAAGAGGCTTGTGAAGAGGACTTTAAATACCCAACTATAGACAATGTTATTTGGGATACAAATCCATACCCTCTTTACAATAATTAGTACATGGAATATAGTTAAGAACCAACTTATGAGCCAACTCACAATTGGGATGATATGATTTATGAGGAAGACTTGGATGCTTTTGCTTATGCAAGTAATCAAGTTTCATGACATGTTTTTGTTATTCAATCATCAACTACCCCTAACCCTCCTTTAGATTATGTGAGCCATCAAGCTTCACAATATCTAAAGAATACCATTTCTATACCAATACCTCATCCTTTAGATTGTGTGAGTAGTCAAGCTCCATAATGCCCAACCATTTCTATAACAGGACCTCATCCTTTAGTTTGTGTAAGCAATCAAGTTCCACAATGCCCCTTCATCATTTCAAGACCTAGTCCTTCGACTTGACTAAGAAATCAAGCTCCACACCACACTATCATTACCATCTTAAGACTTTGTCCTTTGGCTCATGGAAGAAATCATGCTCCCCAAGGCCATACCATTATCCAACCATAAGCCATTCCTCATCTAGTACCAATCCCAACCAAACATCAACCCATCAAATCTTTTGAAGACCAAGCTATGTTCAAAACTGGTATTTTCCAACTCATTAAAAACCAAGGCCAAGAGAACCAACCAATCCAAGATTTTTTTTTGAACCAACCACTTGTGATAAGTTAGCCTATGATGAATTGGCTATTGATCCTATATCAGTTGCTGAGGAGTCTCACTCTGATAAGATGGTATTTATTGAGTCACTTCTTAATGATTATAACTACCTTTGGGAAAATCATTACCTTGACCATATGCCTATTTTTTAAAAACCTCTTATTGACAAGCCAGTCTTTAAGGAGTTGTCTCTTGACCTATTTCCCATCCTAGAAGAGTCTTAATTTGACAAACCAATTTTTGTGGAGCCTATCATGCCATTATAGGTTGTTACTTATCCAAAACTAAATATTCAACAAGACATTATTGTAATAGAGTACCCATCAGATGAATAATCAAAATTAGAGTCAGGTTCTATTCTTGAACCGACATTAAATTTAACATAAGAATCAAAATTAACATCTGTCTCAACATTAGATTTAGAGTCCCTTGAGTCAGAATTAGATTCATAAGAAGAATATGTTTATCGCTATTACAACATTAGACATGCATACCTTGCAAATTAATTTAAATACATTTGTGATCCTTCTAAGGTTTTTGAGGATGAGTACTTCAGCTTTGACATGAGTTATCCTAGTATATTTTATGAGGATTGTGGAGCTTCTCCTCATTCCATTATTGTTCCATAGGCCGTTACCATTAATCAAGATAGCCATATTATTGGCATTCCATCTCCCATAAGTGTCGATTGGGACTGATAGAATTGCACTTTGTTAAAGTACATCCATGGTGACATAGCAGTTAAAGAAGAGCAAGGAGGCCAAGACAATATTTATGTAGTAGAAGAACACTCTCCTAGTGAAACATTTTCAAAGGCACTAAGGGACAATCAAATTCAAAACTCAACATCTTCTAGTGAAACTTTTTTGAAAGTGCTAAAAGATAATCAAAGTCAAAATTCAATGTTCATTAGTGAAACCTTTTTGAAGGTGCTACAAGACAATAAAGACAACTCCATTAGTGAAAACCTCTTTGAGGCACCAATAGATGAGCATAAAAGCTCTTCACTACTTCATGAAGACAAAATCAAAGATCAAATCCAAATAGCTTCCTATCTATAACCTAATCAGATGGTATCTAATCTCAAGATTAAACACTAGAAATTTATGGTGGTATTTTTAAGAGAACAAGTCTTTGGCCCCACCACAACCAAAATTATGTCAAATCTGACATCAACAACATTACGTGTGATTGAAAGTCCTGATCTTCATTTGTTTCCCCACCATCATACATTCCATTATCATTTGCCATTCCATTTCAAAATCAAACCTACCATTCATTATTTGTCCTTGTTTACCATCCATGGCCACACTTTCCTTTGTAGAGGCTACAAAGATACCTTGTCTTGATGCTTGAAGGAATCAGAATCAATGACCAATGCAAATCATAACAACATTCTTGGCATCCAAATTTGCATCATGTTTTTGATAGAGCAATTATTCATTTTAGGTATAGGATAGTAATTAACATGATCAAGTATTTTTTTGTATCATTTATTGATTAGGACATGCATCTCTCCATTAGTAGGAATAATAGAATAAAAAACCACACCTAGGCCAACAACATGTACCATACCATTTCACAGTACCATTGCCATTATTATATATCCTTTTTCCATTGTCACATATTCTTACCATTTACCCCATCACTTGGGAGCAAACCCTCTTACCATTTTATCCAATCTATCTAGACCATCATTATCTATAGCGAGACCATACCATCCTATCATTCCATTCCTATTTAGATCAAAGCCTATTTTTAGTCATCCTATCCAATCTTGTTTTCATCTTGGTTACTTTGGTTCTTCCCACACCTTTTATGGGGGGATTCAAATCAAGTTTCAATAATTAATCAGGTCCATGTTTACAATGACAGTCTATGAAAGTAGTGTGGTAGTTGATCTGGCAAGATATTTTTCATCTTATATCCACATTTGTTTATGTGAGCTTAATTATAACTGCTTATGGGTAAATTAGTGTTTCACCAGTTTTGCTACTAATTATAACCACCTATGGGAAAATTAGTATCATTGACCTATGACATTGTATCTTAGTTATAACCACTTACGGGAAAACTAGGGGCAACACTTGTTTAACATGCATTATTGCATCACCTTGCCATCACTATTTTCATTTGACTAGCCATTTGCCAGATTTGAGAACTTATTGGGACCTAGTTGGTTTTTCCCCACTTTTTGTGTGGATATAATAACTATGACCTGAGGTCATTTTAGGACTATGTGGGTCATGCTCAATTCATTTTCAGGTCACCTCAATCCCCCTTTCCATATGCTCTTGCCATTTTGTGAGCAATATAAGATAAACACTCTCACCATTTTGCGAGCATGTATCTTATCATTCTCTAATGAGTTAAGATACTTTAAAATTTTAAAAACATTCATAACATTTCAAAAATATAAAAACATTTATCCTATTTAAGCCTAATCAGTTATCTTCGATCCACCTTATTGGGGCACAATCATTATTAGGATGCTTTCTTTTGCTTTTATTTTCAAGATTTCTATTTGTTTATGTATTTCAAGTTATTTGTTTGTTTGTTTATTTTTAGTTAGTTAGTTTATTTGTTCACTTCCCTATTTATTTGATTTCAACACTATTTCCTCGACTCAGTCTATATGTGTTCATAGGGTGATTCCTTACACACATTATTCTTAAATCTATCCACGTTCATACATCAACATTGTCATCATGGTTTCTATCATTAGTGCATTATTTTCAAGTGTTTATTGGATATCAAGAGTTAGTCCTTATGCATATTTTGAGATAGTCTTTATGGTGTTCTATCATGAAGCCTACCATCACATGCTACAACAAAAATTAGCTTCAAGAAGGTCTATAGTCAATGGAGCTATAGAAGTTTCTCCCTGGCACCTTAGTAGATCCTCCCATCCTACCCTTGATCAAATTAACACATTGGCCATTCTAGTTGTGTCAATGCTAATCAAGATGAGCATCTCCTCATTGGTAGGTAAAACTAAATCATTCACACTAATCAATCTTATTCTTCTATTCATCTCTTTCATCACTTTGCACTTGCTCATATTTAATCTATATTCTAGGTTATATCCTTGAGTTATGCTTGCTAATTAGCCCTAACTGGGGCACAATCATCTTTATCCAATCTAGGTCCTCTTAATGATTATAACCACCTATGGGAAAATCATTATTTTGACTTTTATTCTTGATTATAACTACCTTTCGGCAATCAACATCCTTTTTACATTAATTTCTACAAACATTTTCTCATTTAGATTAATTTTAATGATAGGTTAATTTCACCTTTCTTCTTATTTATTTTTGAGGGATCATCCATCAACAAATGTGATGACCACTCCCTCAAGGGGGCATCATCATAGACTTCCCAAAACCATTTGGAGCTTTATTCTTTAACCATCATCTTCTTTTTGGCATATAAGCCATTTCTCATTCTTTGAGAAGACATTTCTTTGCCTATGGTTTTCAATGACTTACCAAATAGGGGCAAACTGTAGAAACCTAAAACTAGCCACTGATAACATCCAATCAAGTTTTTGGCCAATTTCCACCTAAAATGCACAATTTCATCTAAAAACACTAAAACATGCTAAATGATGTGAAACTAACATATTCAAGTTTCAATTTTGGCCAGGATATCCCTAAATGGGGCAATGCAATTTATGGGCCAACTAAATTTGATCAATTTATTTCAAGTCAAAATGCCAAATTTGCACCTAGGTGCTCTAGATTACTCTTCCCTATCAAATATTTTGCACAAGACATGTGCCTTTATTATTTATTGTTGGCAACATCCTAAATGGGAATATAGTTCTAATACATCTGATGTCAACTTCCAATTCTAATCCAGTCAAAATTTGGACCAATAACAAGATATTCTAATCAATTTGGGTAATTTATGCACAAAGTGCTTAAACATGCTTAAGAGGTAATTAACCCAAATCAAGGCCTAATTAATAATTCCATAGAAACTTGTTGAATACTTATTTTTAAAAATGAATATTGAATATCTACATCATCAAGTGACCTCATTTCTTGGGAAGACATCTCTAGGCCATAAATTCCATAAATATCAAGATTCATGCCTCCCATGCCTCATCAATGCTTTTATGATGCCCTCATGCCTCTTAATTGCCCCTTCTTCTAATGCCATGATGAGGATAATTATAAACTTAATTCTATAATTTTAATTAATCCTCAACCACATATCTTAATCTTGAGATGGATAGTTTAGATTAATTTTGATCAAATCCAAAAATATATAAATAAGAAGCCTCACAACATCATTTTAGGGATTTTTTGATACAAATTTATAATACAAAATTGGTTCCAAAATCTTCAAGAAATTAGTGTTACCATGCCAAATTGATGTCAAGCCAAGCCAAGCCACAAGCCAAAGGTGCCAAGGAGAATAGGAGATATCCAAGCCTCCTTTGATGAAGACTTCATGAGAAAAATCTGAGCAAGCCACTACAACAAACATTTTGGAGCATCCAAGGAAGGTAAAAGTGTTTTCTTTTGTATTTTAGTTGTGTGTTTCATTCATGATTTATAAACTAAGTTCTCTCTAGTGTCTAGGCCTAGAGATCTTATATTATTAGTGTGTTTGTTTTATTTTGTTTTCATTTTAGAACTAAGACCATACTAACCATCCTCTCTTGATTAAAATTCCTAGATCATAGTAACAAGTTGAAAATATGATCGTTGGACACTAGGACTAAGGTGGACACTAGCGCACTACACTAGTGTCTAGGACTGTGTAAGTGTCTTGAGACCAAAACACCAGGTAATGACCATGGAAAATAGGCCAAAGGGCCCATATGATTGGGATGCCATGACATAAGACCACTTGAGGTGAATCAAATAGGAAAATCAAGTCACAATAAAGATCAAAAGACCCAAATGAGCATGCAAACAAGACTCACATTCATCATTATGACCTTCCCATGAAAGAGCAATAAAATACATAGTATTTGTATTTGATTGACCAAATTAGGGTGTGTAAAACTATAATGGTTGAGAGTACATGATTCAAAAATATATATTACAAGTTTTCAAATATTTAAGGTGAGGCAAAATCAAACTCTATAGCAAAATATAGGCTTTCAAGGATTCAAAGGAATTTAAAAGTCAAACACATGAAAAATATTAATAAAGATTATAGGCACATATGAAATGCATATGCACTAATTTTTAAAGACTAAAATCATATATCCATACATATTTTAATGCATATGTGTGGACATACATAAAATAGTTACAAAATCAAGATTACAGGTTGCAAATATAGTAATAATCGAGCATATAGATGCATAACATTCTATATCATTTTGGCATAGATTTAGGGGGCATGATGTTTGTTCATGCTCATATGCACATTTACAAAGTCAAAGTATCAAAGTTAAAAATTTTAAATTCAAAGTTCAAAAGGGGCATGTTGTTATTCATACATATTCAAGTATTAAGTCACAAATATTCAAAGTTTAAATTTGAAATTTCATAATTTAAAAGGCACGATGCTTGTTCACACATATTTTAAAAATTTGAAGATCAAATTCAAAGTTCAAATTAGTAATTTAAAAATGAAAATATGTCTATTTCAATTCAAATCTATGATCAATTCAATCATGATGGGGTCATGAATACTCTTCATTCCCTTTCAATCATGAAAAATTAGAAACTAGATCCATTTGCAGTGGTGTGATTTGAATCTATTGTGGGTGATGTAAATTTGAGTCTAATGAAAATAAAAAATATTGGTATTAATTATATGTGGTTCCATCTTCTATTGTAGGTGATGTACATCTAGTCTAGTGACACTTAATGACCTTGTCATCACTTCTAGTAAACTCATCACGATTCTACCTTTATGGGGATTAGTATATGGGGTACTAATCCTTATTCATAGGATTTAAAATAACTAATATTTACACCTCATAGGATTGATTAGCTAAAAAAATGAGACTTGATCACTCTCAATTCCTTAAAAAATCATCATAAACAACTAATCTCTCTAAGTGCTTCAACAAGAGGGCACATTTTTTCTCTAACCTCTTATCTTAAGATTGGATGTCAGAGCTAGCATAATTACTCAATTCAATATGGTTATGGGTATACTGATGCTAATCAACATATTACTCTTCCTTTACCACTTGAGGGATTGTTCATTTCCCTAGCCAATAAATGAACAAGACTGAAAACATCCTTTCCCCACTCTACACAACATGAGTATTCTCCATAGGAAACATAATACCACATGCTTATAGGTGTACTCTCTCCTAGATGTTTACCCTTTTGAGTTTTAAAAATCCAAGATTTTAGATTATATATATGGACATTAACTACTGCATGTTTTATTGTAGATTCTACCATGATGTCTTCTACATGATCAAAGTTTTAAGTAAACATACAAAGTGTGTCTACACACAAGTTTTATTTTTTACTTTAATCTATAAATTTCATTACTATAATAATGGGGGAAAATTTAGACGCCCAAATTTGGTACAATCCCATTATTTTTGTCATTTATTGTAACTTTGTACACATAGACTATTGACAATAAGTAAGGTACCTATTGGCACATTTTATGTGGGTCCTTTATTTTATTCTAATTCAAGAGTTTGTCTATTTATTTTTCATCCAATAATTTTTTCATGGAAATCCCCAAATTTGGTCCTTTATCCTTCTAGACATGTTTGTGCTTTCTAGATAGACCAACCTACATCCCTATCCATGAAGAATGGACTTGTCCAAGCGTAATTTTCAAAACTTTTTTTGAGTCACATTTTTTTTATTATTATATTTATTTGTTGGGTTTTATCTGGGGTTAGATTTTTCATGCTAATAAGATTCAAATTTAAAATTAAATAACATATAGTTATAAGACTTCTCTAAGGCATTGAAGATGAATCTCCTCACTCTCAAAAGGCTATTCAAATATTTTTGTGTTCTATCTATAGATTTACTAAGCTAGATTCAAATTTGAATTCACATATACATATTTGTGCCTGGGGTAAAATACAAGGAAGAACTTATAACTTGAATTCATAATTCCACACACACATAAGTGAAAGAACTACATTTCAGTTTGAGTATTATTTAGATTATTGCCAATGTAGTGTAGTGTTTTTCACTCAATGGGGAATGACCAATGCCAGTCTAACTCAATCCCTTTTACCCAACAACCCACCATTTGATTCCAATTTTGTTTATTTGTAGACAAATGTGGATTTTTTATTGCATGTGTTTTTCATGATATTCCAAATTTGAGAAGGTTCTAACAATTATAATTAAAGTAGGGGAAGGCAGTGTAACTATCATATTTTCAACACAATCAATAAGAAAAAGTTCACAGTCAATAGAAGCGAGTGGCCTTCATTATTATCCACTTATAGTAATTGCATCCAAGAATATTCTCTATTTTTCCTCTAATCTATCATTTCCAAAATTTTACTTCTCTTTGTATTCAATAGAGACAAGTCTGCATTCAATGAACAAGAGTGGGTTGTGTTTCAATCCACTTACAATAGACCTGCCTAGAATCAGTTCGTGATTATGTTACCAATCCTTAGCAATCATAGTCATATATTTTAATGATTCCCACTTTCAAAAATTTAGATCAATTTTATAAAAATGTTTGTTTGAGTGAAGTATATTTATTCTTAGTGTTTTCTAAAAATAACAATTTCCATATTTAGTAATTTGTCAAAATCAAAATTGTTGATTATTTTACATGTTTAACATTCTAATATTCTATATTTTTAAATATCATAATACATTTTATGTGTTTTATCAAAATTAGGATTAAAAATGTATAAGTATATGGTCACTCTTCATTTTTAATTTCCTAATACATACATACATGCAATCATACATATCCACACACACACACACACACACACACACACACACACACACACACACACACACACACACACACACACACACACACACACACACACACACACACACACACACAATAGGTAAAATTAGAATATTTTAAAGGAATATTATAGAAAATTCTAAGTCCCTATGGAAAAAGGGGGATAAAAATTTATTCCAAAGGAATAACGTATGTAGACAACTCTGTCTAGATCTATTCCTTAGTTTTTCTCCACTTTATTTTATTCAATCACTTGTCCTAATAATGTTGTAATTCACCTGCAATGTGCATTTTACCTTAACCTACACCTTTTTCATATCAATCTATAAAATACAATTTGTAGTAAAAATAATAATTTGAGCAAGTCAAAAATGGATTTTTAAATTTATTATACTCAATCTAAAAAAAAGAAAAAAACTCAACAAAGTTATGCCCTTTGGAACAAATCTTTGCCCTATAAATATTGCCTTCTTTTTTATCCTCACAATAAAATTATTTCTAACCACTTTCTTTTAACAATTATTGATGAAAACTAATCTTACACAGCTCTGAAACCATCAACAAACTGATACAGACCTATCTAGATCATTCATTTCTTGTAGCCCTATTTTCCCTATTTATTGGCCATAACTCTTTGTCAGTTAACTAAATCATGGAAGTTAAAACATTTATGGATACCCATTAATCCCTTATAAAACATATTGAAAAATATCTTGAGGTTGTTTTGTACAGAATTGTACTTTCTTCTTTAGGCCATGTTCTAATTAGCCCTCCTTTAGTGCAAAACCCCTTGTCCAGAGTGATGTAAGTATTTTATAAGCAAAAAAAGCATCATTACAGATACCCATTATCTTCTTATAGGTGAATCAATCATTTATTAGGGCACTTCTTTGGAAAAATCCACTTTTCCTATATTGGCCTATGCTCTTCATCTCACATGCACCTAGGATCCACTTGGCAATTATTCTTTTCCATACTTCTCCATAATATATCAACTTGAAAACACTTCCAAAAGTTTTATAACATCATCAAGGGTAAAATTACAAATTTTCAAGAGTTTTCAAGCTTTAAAACTCATTTTGAAGGCTTGAACCTAATTCAGGATTTTCCCATGACAGTCACAGGCCGAGAGCTTATTAATTTTTCTGGGAGTGTTTTAGCTTGTTTCAAAGGTTAAAATAAATTTTATAGGGTCTTTATTAGTTCCCTACACCTTCTCCAATTATCCTCCAGGTCATATCAATATCCTATGCTTGCCAATACTCAACAACTCAGTGTCTTTTGACTGTATTTTCATAACAGTCAACAGGGTTCATGCTTTCTTATCAAATACAATGATCAACAGACTTTCAAGAGGATAAAAAACCATGTCAATTCCTTAATGACTTCCCCATTCATATTCCCTATCAGCAATTACCTGATCCATCCACTTACAATGCAAAAACATACAAGTTTCTTAACTTTTTCTGTACACTGTCACCTACAGGCCTGAATTCCAACAGTTGGAGATTTTGGATATCAAGAGGGCTTCTAATGACTGTTTCTTCTTGAATTATGTTCATGGTTGCCTTATAGACTTATCTCCATGTCATTACAAGCTTTATGCAAATAATTTCACGTGGATTTACTTAAGACAATGGGCTGTAGGTGTTGAATGCCTGAATACCCTATTTTAGGCCTGTTTATGATTCTTCTAACATTCAAAGTACTTTAGGACCTCTTGGTCACATAATACAGTTTTTAACCTTATTCTCAACATGCCAAATAACCAATATTTCTTAATATGCTATAAAGAACCATCATTCACACACACATTCCCATATATATATATATATATATACATACATACATATTTATATATATATACATATATATATATATATACACACACACACACACACACACATATATATATATATACATATATATATATATATATATGTATGTATATATATCTATACATATATACATATATACATATATACATACATATATATATATATATATATATATATATATATATATATATATATATATATATATATATATATATATATATATATATATAGGCCTGTTTACATAATTCATAAATGAAACAAATACATTCATTCTTTCTTTCATAGATCAATTGGAAGACTTACATTTCAATATCAAAATCCATGGCTTTCAAAACCTTGCTTGCTCCTTCACACATTCTTTTATCTTTAATCAAATTTACTCCTTCTCTTTAACCTTATCATCTCTTGAGTGAGGTCCTCCCTCACTAATTCTCTTCTCTATTCTTCATTCTTCCTTCTTTCCCTTGAATGAGAGGACTTTTCCTCTCTATCCTTCTTCACTTCTACGCCTCTCTCATCTTCTCTTCTCTTCTCATCCTTTCTCCTTAATGAATTCTTCTTTTTTTTCTCTCTTTTCAAGAATCTCTCTTCCAAATTCTACGCCCAAATTAGGCTTAAGGCAAACAAATGCTGTTTTTAAGTTTTAACAATATTCTAAGGTTGAAAATAGTTTCAACCATTTCCCCCTTATTTCCTCAACAGCCTAACCATCACTTTTCACCTTTTCACTTTCACTTTTTGATAATTACATTTACTTTCAAGTGAAATTTTGAAATCTACAAAATTTGGAGGGAAAACTAGAATTTGAATTTTCACACTCAAATTTCATTTGCAACTAGTCCTCCATGGTGCTATTGAAGATGCTCCTGCATCAATTATTATAATTTATAGAAGGTCAAGATAAGGTGGGAGGTCAATTTTTCCCCTTTTCTTACTCAGTTAACAACTAGTTCTAGCTCATACAAAATTGAGTGGTTCTATGTTTCTTAATGTCCCATAATTTGTGATTTGTATCATTCTCCCATGACCCAAAAAATATGGAACCTCTAGGTTTACAGTCTCATTATCACTATTTTTTATATCCATAAATTTTTGTTTAATAATATTCATGTATACCATTTGGTATTTTGAATAATGATCATTAATAGTCCTTTACCAATTAATATTTTGTCTTCCTCCCTCTCTCTAGTAACCTTTAACTCTTTAATAATGTTCATGTTCCTATACACTTTTTACTTTACAAACATAATCTAGTAGGAATTTTGGTAAAGCATTAATTAAATCTATCACTTCCTTGCTTTCATTGACTCTTTTAATAACATGAATTAAAATGTCTCTTCATGATGTCACTATTTATTATTTTAAGCTTATTTCACATCATCATTTATACTCTTCTTGTTATCCAAATCTTGTATGATTGGTAATTTAAAATATATTGATTCAAATAACAATTCCTTATTTTACCCTAATTTAGATTAATGGGTAAGATTAATCTAATTATAATATAACTTTGAAATTTAATTAAGATCAATAGATATGCCATTAAAGCATAAATCTAAATGTAAAATACTGAGATTGATTCTTATAATTTGACAAAGGCATATGCTAAATATAGAAATTACTTTATAGATCATGACACTTAATTTTTATGGGTGACTATCTTATTCTGACTATTATCTAGAAGTGAAAATTAGAGATAAGCAGGCTTATGGTTCATTTGGTTTTATAACTAATTCATTTTTTACATTAGGTCGATTCCAAAGGATCAAGCCAATTTCATCAGTTAAAACTAACCTTCTGGTTAGTATTGACCTACATGAAAGTAGGGCATAGTGATCGTATGGCCACATGTGATTATCTTTGCTCCAAAACTAATTTGTTGTCTATGTTGGGTTAGTTCCATAGGATCATGTTAGTATCATCAATCGATACTGACCTTTTGGTTGGTACAAAACTATGTGAAAGTAACCATATTGACTATATAACCACATGTGATTATCTTTACTTATTGTGTTTAAAATCCATATCCATGATGATGTGTGCAACTCTATAAATCAATATCCTTTGCATTGAAACTTGAGTTATGCTTGTTAGGGATAGAAACCAATGAAAATGAGGGAAGTGTAATGTGTTGAGTTTACCCTTATCACCCATATTTGATGAATGACTATTGCCTATGTATCCAATACTCTAAGGAGATAAATCAAGCCATATGTAGTTATCCTACTTGGTGTGATTGTGTAATTATTCTCCTTCACTTTATGCATGCAGCTAATGATGCAACTTTGGTACTTGACAATGCTTTCTTTAACTTAGATTTTAAGTGCTTCAAACTTGGCTTGTGACTACTCCTAGTGATAAATTTTTAAATTTGGAATAATAGGGAATTTTCTTAGTGTGTAATAATATATAATGCATATTAGATGAGCCCCAAGTTAATTTTAAATGAGACCTTGATTTGGATCCATTTGAATAATTCCTCACACTAGTGACACATTATGTTAAAGGGCCGACCCTAAGGACTAGTAAAAATTTATAAAATAGTCATTATTGGGAGTAGATTAATACCAAAAAAATCATGTCAATATCGAAGGGTGATACTGACCATATTTGGTGAAACTAAATTATATACATGTGGAGTAAATAGATAATCTTGTGATGTCAATGTAATATATTTAGTAGGTTTGAAGTAAATAATGATGTTCTTGTAGGTGTATAACAACATAATGGTAGGGTTGACTCATAAGATAACATGCAAGTGTGAGTGATGAATTAGGTACTTATTTGAGTGCTCAATTCATGTGTGGTAAATGTGTACAAAGCTTGTGATTGTCAAGTACCAAAAACCAAATTTTAGTATTTAAAATTTCTCGCATTTTATTTTAGTAAATAAATTATGAGATTAAAATGATAAAATGTGTCTAAGCATTTATAGAACCCTTAGTGTTTTGGAGATTGTCCCAAATGTAAGACTTACCTATGATGAAAATGAAGTAGTCAATGTCCATATGTGAAATATGAAATCTATAATTGAAAATTGAAAAATGATTAAGAGAAAGGAAGGAGTAAACTTGTATGTGAGTAAACTATGTTTCTCTATAAATTATTAGGGATGATGCTTCCTTATTGAAGTAGTGGAGAGATTTTGATTCCTTGGTTGAAGAACATAAAGAATTGGGGTGATCATGCCTCAAACTTGTATAACTATGTAGGATCTTGGGTTACAAAGGCAACATGCCATAACCCTCATGAATGTGGAGAAAACTATGCAATGTACTAACCTAAATAACTATGCAGTAAAAATAGAGAACCATCAAGCCAATATCACTCAAAGAAATAACTACGCAATTAAATAAGAGAACTGTATGCATCTAAATTCACTCATATACATTATTATAAAAAATATTCCTATTAGTCAACACTAATTCTTCGTAATCTAATTTATCTCGCTAATTTATCCCCTTCTAGCTATTTGTATAATATCCCCTTTCTATTATTATTAATCTACTAACCTTATTCATCCTCAATAATCAATTAATTTATCCTAAATTCCCATTATCTTAATCTAACCCCCACTTATCTATTATTTCAGAATTTTAAATTCCCAATGGCCTACCTACCCACCTACTAGCCTATTCCTAGGCTCTCCTACACCCCTAGTCTCTAATCACTCACCTAACCCCTATCTAATCCATCCCTAAGCCTAATTAAACCATACAAAGGATTCTAGAACCCTCTAAATATATAACCTTCCCTATTCTCACCCCTCCTCTCTAGAATCCTCTAGTTCTAGAGGCTTCCAAGGAATTTTAAATTCCTTTTAATTCTCCACTGTTGATATCCCTCATCCAACTTCAAATATCCATCATAGATCTCTCCTTCTATTTTATATTTAAACAAACTCCATCCTCCATTGGAGATAACTATTGATTAAGAGAGGACTCCATGTCCAATTATATTATCATCAACAATCCATAATCAAGCCATCATACTATCTAAAACTTGATTCAAGGTAATCAATAAAATCTCTATCCAATCTCTTTGTCTTTTATTTCCATTTAATCATGGTGTAAAGAATTTAGCTTTAGGATTTAAGTGTAGGATTGAATAATTTATTCATCTAATTAGATTTAGGTTCTAATGGATCTATTAATTTACCTAGGTAGTTTGAAGTTTGAGTGATAAAATTATGCAGTTAAATCCATAATCTCAAATTTTAGGCTACATTTTGGCAATCACAGTGGGACCGGCTCCCTCCCAAAATTAATCATATTTACTTGTTAGTGGTGTTTTTCTAGTATGTAGGTCTGATCAATCTTGGATTTTTGAGAGTTTGCATGCACAGGTGGAAACTACGACATTACACTAATATTAGTGACTTTGTAGTTATGATTTTTTCTCGAGATTTGTGATTTTGCACTAACCGCTAACTTAACCACTAACGGTTTTGTTTTTTAACAAGTTTTTGCTTTTGTACAAAATTGTAACTTGAAAATCATGGCTTTGAATTTAGAGTTATGATTTTGCCCCATCAAATAGCAATTTTGCCTAACTACTAGAAATATATTTTATAGGTTTCTATCTTTTAACAAAACCATGACTTTGAAAGTCACAATTTTGCCTTGGTAATCATGATATTGAGGTCGTAAGTCATGGTATTGTCATTTTTGATAAAATGCTAATAAGTCCTCTATTATCCTCTAATTTTTAGGGTTATCTTGATGTTATGTGTTTTTTAGGGGACACATTATCACCTAGTGTGGAATTTTATTGTTCATAACACCTTTTTGTCTTTGTATTTTGATCTAAGGGATTTTTTATTTAAACACGTACTTATTGACTAACCATATTTTATAACTAGGCATTTATCTCTATATAGTTTATTCTATGGTTTTACAGGGTGTAGTAGAGGAGATGACAAAAGATCATCAATCAGACATAGCCTTTTACCTTTTCCTTATCTATGATAAAATTATAGATTGTAAAATTCTTAGAATAATGATTTAGTTCTGTAAAGTATTGATATTGTAGTCTTAATAGAGATTTTTCCTTCTGGTCATTTTAACTTTAATTCTATCTATTGTCTATCATCTTTTAGGATTGTAAAGAAATCATAGGATAAATGTCTATCTAAAAACAACTTTTGGTAATAAGATTAATCATGATCCTTGTCCATTTTGATAGTTCATCTAACCACTTGTAAAATTTTGATATATCTTAAATTGGTCTTTAATTTGTCATTAATCATATGTAAATAAGACATTTTTGGATAATCTGTCATAACCTACATAGACATATATTTTGATCAACTATCAAAATTTTAAGGTTTTATAGTTTATAAAAAAATTGCAAGTCTTGATTTTTATCTAATAGTGATTTTATCATTTTTAATCATGGTTTTGCTTAAAAGTCATGGTTTTGTAGGGTAACCATCATGGTTAGCTAACCATTGCAAAATCATAACCCAAAATCAATGATTTTGCCTTAGATTTATGGTTTTGCACTCTCTAATTGCAATTTTACACTATGTAATTATGATTTTTCACTAATTTTTACCTTTGACTTGGTATTTTTTAAGTACATTTTTAGAGTCATTTTTTGAATCATTTTTGGCCTCTCACAAGGCCAAAATTACCTTTGACATCAAGAGATCTTCTCCTCAACCCCACCCTTTACTATGATAAGGAGTATGCCTGAGGTGATACCCCTAGACCTTGAAAGGGGCTCTACCCCTTGAACCCCACATTGTGGCTCACTCACCCCCAAAGGAATTATAGAGCCAAATCATGATTTTTAAGGGTGTTTTTATTAATGCTTATTAGACTAAGACCTTGTTTTTTATAGGGGTAAATTTTGTCTAACATATTATTTTGGTCTAACATTTGTCTTATAGGTTACCCTTCAAGATTATTAAATCAAAATATTAATCCTTGTCTTGTAGGTTACCTCTTTTTGAATGCCACTTGAAACTATTAACCGTGTGCTTGCAAGACTCTAGTCAAAGACTCTTTATAGCACCTTAAACATCATTTTTTAAATATTTTTTATTATTTGTAAATGGTTTTGAAATGGACCATACCCATTGTAAAATAAGGCTCAAAATCTAGATAAAACAAGGAAACCCATAGCCAAAAAAGGCTCAAAAACTAGATAATACATGAGTACAGTAGTGGTTTTTTGATGAGTGGGGTCTACCCCTCAGCTAAAAAAAGGTATAAAACTAGAATAAATAAGAGAGAGAAAGAATAGGGAGCATCTTTCCAAATAACAAAACTAAAACAACATATCAACAACTTCACAACATAAAAGCAGTACCAAAGCAACAAGTCAACAAAACAAAAAACTAGAAAGTAAAAAAAGGAAGCTTCACTTGAGGAGCTTATTGAAGATATTTTTTGAATCATTTTAATATTATAACTTTTATTATATATATCATAATCTTGTTGTGTACATATCTCTTTATTTTGTCTTTCATCTTGTAAATATATCACACATCTTAATCTAATCATTAATTAATCTTTTTGGTTACTTGTTTGTATTCTGAGGGTTACGATCAGTGTATGCTCTCCCCCTTATGTCTTTATAGTGATTCCTAGGGTATAAAAAACCACCTATAAATCCCATTCTATTTTTGTCTAGGGGACTAGTGACCATGGATTTCACCACCATGCACTAATCCAAACTCTATGTTCCAACGGAGTATAAAAAATAGGAGAGCTATTGCTAGGCACCAAAGCAAAATTCCCCATAAAGGGTTCCATGGAGTGAAGGATGGTTAAGATCCAAGATAAAATGAGTTTAGAGAAGTATCCCATATGGACTTGGGCCCAATTGTACCTTCACATATATAGGGGATGTACCTATAAACCTTTGTGTATACCTAGATTAGGAGCCTTTGACCATAATAGGTGTACCACTACAGGAGTTAGTATCAGCTTCAAAGTAGCCATCATGTAAAAATAGGGTTGATAAGGTTTGGTAGATTTTTTAATGGGTCACTAACTTAAAACCTCACTCATGAAGTTTTTAGATGGTGTAGGCATCAAGTTACACACCCTTATCCATTGACTAAACTAAGATTTGTGATTATGTGTGTTTTTTAGGTGTTGTGTTAGAACCATGTTGTTAATGAGCTGAGTTAACCTTTTACCTCAAACCTATACACCTATCTAGGTATTTTTAAAACCCATATTATATATCCTTTTTATCATCATATTATACATATTATCCTTTTTTACATCCCTTTACACATCCTATGCTATCTTCCATCACCATCTTATCTTAATTTCTTTCTAGTCTCACTACATCCACCTATCATTAGTCACATCCCACTTATCACATTACCTTGTCACACATTTTCATCTACATCTTATCCTACATATTTTTAATCATCCTCATATCATCTTGTCTCATTCCTTCCATCCCCTTGTATATCCTTGTCTTATGATCTTGTACATTCCTTTTTTTCTCTTGTACATCCTTCTAGTTACTTCCTATCACTAGATCCACTTGTCATTAGTTAATCCTACCATCACATATATATCCTAATCATATCTCATCCTCCACATATTTTCCTACCTCCATACCCAATCACTTATCTTGACCCTATCCTCATCACCCATCTAGTCTAGCCTCATCATATCTTATCCTAGTTTATTCCTAAAGTCACAACCATGTCCAAAAAATTACATATTACCCCTCTATCATCTTATCCTCACCTATAATCATAATTTTCCTTATCCTACCATCTCCATCACATAATCCTATCCCATCCTATCTTAATCAAAATTGGTCTAAGGTTTTGAGCTAGTCTTTACATTCACATCATCTTATTATCCTAGTCCACTTGATCAAATATCATACCTAGTCAATATTCCACTAACATCTTATCACTTTATTAGTATCAATCTAGAAAACCTATCCAACATAAATCTAATCAAATAATCCTACCTATTCATAACTATCACCCATCATATCATCCTCTTACTAGTTTAAATCTAGGCACCCATCAAATCCCCAATCCTTTTGCTAGCTTAAAAACTAGACATTATTGATAGGTCATTAGCACCTATTGCACTATCAGTCTAAAATCTGATCCTATTCCTATATCATATTCATCACATTTCCTCTAATTCATCCTCATCCTCATCTATCCTACTATCTCGGTCCTTCATCTGACTTAGTTCCAAAAATCATCCCTAATCCTTGGTCTATACCACTAACCCACATCATCCTTCATCCTCCATCATCCATCCCCATGGATTTGGACCCAATTCTTGTAGTCCTATACATCTTGGCCAATAAGGGTGAAGTCCTTATATAAGCACTAGAAATGGGTGATCGGCTACCTTCTGACCTTGCTCACATTTGGACCAAACCAACAACCCATTCACAACCCCTTAGCCCATCAAAATTAGTCTCAACATTCCTTAATGTGATCACCCTCATCAATCGATACATTGAAGAAAATAAAGATGAATTACTCTTGTGGATATGGAAGATGGGTGTTTGTTTTCCTAATGATTTCAACCCCACAACCCTAAACCCAACTACCAAATAAGTCTAACATCAAATCTTATCTCCATCCCATTCCATTCCACCATCCACTAAGTCTATCCAAAATCCTTTAACCCCAGTTCATACTTATTCATAACCAAATCTTCCATCTACCAATCATATCCCATCACCATCCCTCATCCCACTAGTAAATAAACACCTAGATTGTCAACCTCATCATCCCCAAAATACATATCTAACACTCAATCCTAGCAAGTCCCCCATCCTTTAGCACCCACCACCATGAACCTTGACCCTGCTTTCATAGACCAATACATAACTTTTAACAAGGATGAGATCCTCTTACGATTATTTATGATGGGTGTACCATTTCCTAAAGGTGTTAACCCCCTTTAACTCATTACACCTCCTACACAAACCCATCCATGTAAGTCTCCTTCCAATCCCCTATCCACTAGTTATAGCCAATCATGTACCCCTTTTGCTACTAGTAAAGGGAATCCAATCTTGACCACCTAGTTTCTTACTAATTCATCCACCCAATCACATCCACAACCACCATGTGATCTAAAATTCAATACTTCCACATTAAAGTCAAAAATAGAAGTGGGTCCTTATACTTCCCTTCATGTGTCTTTGGAATCCCTTTTCAAATAATTAGTCATTACTAACATGATGGTCTATCCACCTATCCATCATCTTGATCCCACCAAATCTAATCCCTCTTGGTATAAAGCAAACTGATATGTCTATATCATTAAACTTGGGGGATTTCCATTAAATGATGTCAAATTTTTTGAGACTACATCCAAGGCCTCATTAAATGTGCTGACATAGTAATTAAAGATGAATCAGATGAGTCTATTTAATTAGGTGAATAAGAAGAAGAATGACAAGATTCCATTCATAATCATGATCAATCCCTTCCCCTTCCAATCTAAGGTTAAGACATCATGTCCCTTTTCTATGATACCCACATCATTGACCAATCCTTCATCAAACATAAGTCTATTTCCCATACTCCTGTATATCATAATTTATTTCATGGGCCTATCTTTGATTAGTCTATTGATCCTCTATTATCTCCCTCTCACCCATCACATCCAACACCCCATGTTGAGAGGAAAATTATGGACAATCATTCTCCTACTAACAACATCGCATCTTATACCTTAGAACTAACATTAGAGCCAACACAAGTTTTATCTACCTCAAGATTATGTTTTGCACTAGCATTTGAACTAGATTCTTCATTAGAATCATCATCCCTCATCGATATTATAGTAGATGATGACAATGCATGCTATTTTAAATATCCCACTTAGGATGATGACATCTTAACCAAGTTTTTGAGTGATTTATCTAATTTTTAGAGTGGATTTGATCTTACCTCGAATGCATGTATTAGTGATCCTTTAGAGATTCTTGAGGAGACTTTATCTAATGTTGAGGCTGGGGATCCTAGTGTCCATTATGAGGACTATGATTTCCATTATCCCCTTAATCCATCACCCAACATTACTCATCCACCTCACCTCCATAATCCTTATATCCCACTCTATGATAGGAATGAATAGGAACATACATCATTAGATTCCCATCTGTATTCCATATCATGTGCCAAAAATACAAAGATCCAAGACCATCATCTAAAAATCATAAGTCATGATCAAATCATATTTGATCCTATCAATAAAAATCAAATCATTAGCCTAATAAAAAAATGTCTTCTCCTAGTGAAGCCCAAAATCCAACACTAGGGGCATATCAAAGTCAAAATAATCATATATCAAGTCAAAAATCAATCTCCTTTAGTAAAGCCCAAAATTAGGTACTAGGGGGAAATCAAATTCAAATCTAGTCAACAATTCAAAATAAAGTCAAAAATAATAATCACAGGGTCAACCATCCTCTTAATTCTTGGGGTCAAAGAATCAACAAATCAAAAGGTCTTAAATCCCTTTATCTCATGACACCAATCCAAATAATACCCTACACCGTATCCAATGGTGTATGAAAGTATTGAACCCCATTTATGCTCCCCATCTTATCATATTGATATTCTTGATTATATACCTCATTCACATCTTATCTCCCATCATCACAATCATGACAAACTTATATCTATACCATATGTCACATCCTTGGGCAACATTGTACCTCATAGGGGTTATCAAAACACTTGGTTAAAACATTTAAAGGATGTTAAATCAAGAGTCAATAAAGGCCATCAAGACTTTAATACATCCATAAATAACAACATGAATTTGAAAAAGCCAAAAATAGTCCATGATGTCTTGTATTATGCCCAATCCCCTAGTCACATCTATCTCCATCCATTTCATATCTTCCCATATTTGGATACCAAAATTAGTCTTGGAATCAAATTGTAATGGTCACCCATCTCTCCATCTCTTCAATCTCATCATTTTAGATAAGTCTTATCAACATACACAACTTTTTCAAAGAATTTAATCTAGCACCCATCACTTCTTATCAGTTGCCTTTTCATATCTAGCACCCATCAACTCACTTCTTTTCTAGTATGAAAGGTAATTGATCCCATCACCTTCCTTATCATTGCCTTTTCATACCTAGCACCCATAAAATCACTTATTTTTTAGTATGGAATGTATTTGATCCCATCATCTCTTAATATTTTTCTAGATTGGACTCTTGCAAGGTTTTATCTTTCAGTAATCCTTGGTCATTTTCACATCCATATCCTCATCCATGTCTTTATCCTAATCCTAGTCTCTCATCCAAGTCCATATCTTTATCCAAATCACTGGTCAAATCTCATCATCATCATTATTCATCCTATCCACATCCAAGTTTATCCTTATTCCATAATCACATCCTAATCATCCTAGTCCAGTCCATCACCCAATCACTCATCCCATCATCAGAAAATACATAATGACACTGCATGTAAATAATTTTGTGTGTTGTTTGTTTGACTTATTTTCATCATGTCTATATCTTGTTTATCTTTTGTTTTATTTACATCATGTCTCATTTTGTCTATTGGGAAATGAATGAGGATGCTATGAGGTCACCAAAGCTATAATAATGATTAAAACTATCCTCAATGATGTAAATTTCTCCATTTTCCCATTCACTTTGGCATAATGTCCTATTGATCATGCTTATATCATAGGGAATACTATCAAGTGCCATATATATTGGATATATTAGACTATGATGATCTTTATGGAAATTATGATGGTTTAATCATCCCCATCCTCATCATTCATCTAATCCTCATTGTGCATCCAACTAACATCTGCATCATATCCTTCAATCACTAACAAGTCTAATCATCCATATCATCATAACTTTTCAATCATTAATCATCATCTTCATCATCATCATTATCATCTCCTTTATTACTTATCATTTATCCTCGAGTCAGAAATACATCAACCTAAGGTATTTTTAGACATGTAAGCAACACTTGGACATGTTTTCATGCCCAATGACAGCTTAGCCACTATCTCATCCATCCTCATCCCCTAGTCTTTTAGTCACTTGATCATATCACTATTCTCTCTATCATCACCTACATTATATTGATTGATTTAGCCTTGATCTATACCCATCATTAAACTTATTAAATCATCTTATCCTATCCTATATCTCTCTTTTGCATGTGTCCTTGCTTTGGATATGTCTAAAGCTTTCAGCCTTTTAATCCTATCATCATGTTATAGTTGATTCCCCCTTGGGATGTGTCGATAATCATGACACCCATCATCTTTACTCCTCATGTATGTGTATTTTCCATGGGCATCATTAATCTATAACTCACTGCTCAAATCAAATTTATCTTCTTCATCTATCTCACATCTACCATCCTATCCCCTTATCTATCCATTGCATCCCACCCCTCACTTATTATTTAGAGTGACCATCCATCTCATTATTCCTTGCATGGGGAATCATATCCACTAACATCATCTACTAAAATTCATCCATGACATGGTTTTTATTTGAAATACCATTACTCCTTCCACTTCATTCCACTCGCAATGCCCTTTCAAAGAGGAGAAAAATGTATGCACCTAAATTCTCTTGCTATATTATTGTCACTAATATTCCTATTAGTTGACACTAATTCTTCTTAATCTAATTTATCTCTCTAGTTTATCCCCTTCTAGCTATTTATCTAATATCGCCGTTCTATTATTCTTCATCTACTAACCTTATTCATCCCCACCAATCAATTAATTTATCCTAAATCACTATTATCTTAATCTAACCTCCACTTATCTATTATTTGGGAATTTTAAATTCCTAATGGCCCACCTACCCACCTAATGGCCTATTCCTAGGATCTCCTACACTCCTAGTCTCTAATCACTCACCTAACCCCTATCTAATCCATTCATAATCCTAATTAAACCCTAAGAAGGATTCTAGAACCCTCTAAATCTATAACTTTCCCTATTATCACCCCTTCTCTCTAGAAGCCTCTAAATCTAGAGGCTCCAAGGAATTTTAAATTCCTTTTAATTCTCCACCCTTGATCTCCCTCATCCAGCTTAAAATCTCCACCATAGATATCTCCCTCTATTTTATATTTAAACAACCTTCATCCTCCATTAGAGTTAGCCATTGATCAAGTGAGGAATCCATGTCCAATTATCTTATCATCAACAATCCATAATCAAGCCATAATACTATCTAAAACCTAATTCAAGGTAATCAATCCAATCTTCTTATCTTTTATTTTCATTTAATCATGGTGTAGAGCATTTAACTCTAAGATTTAAGTGTAGAATTAAATAATTTATTCATCTAATTTCATTTAGGTCATAATTGCTCTATCACTTTACCTAGGTAGTTTGAAGTTTTAGTGATAAAATTGTGTAGTTTAATCCATAAGCTCAAATTTTAAGCTATAAGAACCATAAGGTTAGGTTCACTCAAATTAAATGAATCAATCAATGCATATGGTTTATAGATTCAATTGTAATGTTTCACTTAAGTCCAATGAAGTTTGATTCATGTAAAAATTAAAATCATGATTAAAAGGGAATGGACAATGTCCATTCTCCCTTCATGAATTCATGTTTTGATTATGTAGTTTCACTCAATGTAGAATATAATGCATGATCTAAAGATAATGTTCATGCCTCCATCATGACCATAAATCTGATAAGTGTTAAATTTAATGATAACCATTTTACTCTCAACTATAAATTGTGATGTTTCATATGTGTATGAATAAGTATCATACCCTTTGAATAAAAAAATGTCGATATATGTAATGGGGTTATCAGAGTCTTCACAAAACTAATACAAAAAATATGAAAGCATACATAGACAATATCAAAATTATTTTGAACACACACTAATTTTATTTCTTCCACTCTAATTAATAAAACATTTAGATGTTACATTTATATAGGAAAACCATTACTATATTTATGGAGATTATCTCTCCATTATATTCTCACCCAAAATCTCTCTAATTATGCATAGTCTATATATGATATATATAGTTGTAAAAATATATCTAGACAACATTATTTCTAACCTATATTTATAATATTGTTTATAATAATATTACTACCAAATATAACTCATAAACAACCTCTACATAATAATGAACTATTAATCACATTATTATTCATATTATGACAAACAAATTACTGAGGACTAACATTTTCTCTAACATTCCCCCCTTAGGCCTTACATGGTAATTTGTGTTTCACAAGACTTAATGAAAGTAAAGAAAGAACACATCAACTTCTTATCAACCATTCATTATTGAGAACACATCAATCAAATCAGTATGGAAACTTCAAACAGGAACATCTGCCATTAACCATTTACTAAGGGAACACATTAACCTAATAGTGTGAGAACCATGATAGGAACATCATTTATTCAAGTTTCATGTCTGCCTCCAAGAATTGACATAAATAGAACTGTATGCCACTGCATGCTCTTAGGTATACATATTACTAACACAATCTTACTACACGTGACCAATACTATGTGAAGGAATGCATCTTGCATTTACTTTATATGACCATATAAACATGTCACTTGTGAATCATCTCCATAAAGAAATAAGGTAGTCATAGGATCTCTATAGTAGTTACTCTCGTAACTGTTACCACATTCTTGTTTCTTCTAAACACCTTTTTTATGCAATACCCTATGTGAGGAAATAAGAAATTCTCCACTTATTTGTCATACTATATATATATATATATATATATACTTACCACTATTAAAATAAGTGCCCCTTCATTAGTGGCTAATGAGAGGTGTAGAAAGCCTCCATCCTCTAATATCCTCCAACCTCCAGTGGGTTGTTGCTTCACTTAGCCGAAGTTTCAATGAAGCTTAGATGCATGATTTTATCGAGGAAAAATCCCCCCCTCAATATGAAATAATACATTTGCATAGGAAATCAAGGTTGCCCCAAAATGCATCTTTTTATTTGATTCTTTGACAAATATGACATACTTAAAATCAACTCTTTTAAAATTTAAAAAAAAATTGATGATAAAATATTGACTTTGACAACATACTTGATTTCAATGACAAAATGAATTTTTGATCAATAAAAATAATTTTGACACTTTGACTCATTTTATCATATAATATTTATTTTCATGAATCAATAAATATACCTCTACTAATACCCTTGACCACCTTAATATCGATATTGATGCCTAAAAACATAAAATAAGTCCTTATTGCTTTTTGATTTTAAATTTTTTTAATAACCAAAAAAATAACCTAACATTATGAAATTAAAAACTTATAATAATAAAAACTAAACCTATCGACTTATAAATAAACATAAACCTAAATAACTTTTACAGTGACTAAAGCTAAAGACTTTAATGATTTTCACTTAAATTATGACATGCATTTTTTAAAACTTATTAATACTAATCTAAAAATAAATTGACTTAAATAGCTATAAACAAGATGTAAAAGATTAATGAACTAATGTTTGTTTGATACATGTTCTGAGAGTTTGAGTTGGCTTATGACTCAACTCCAAATATCTCTGCAAATAGTTTTCAGGTGTAGTGGTCTCCAATGTTGATGATGGAACATAGGTGTACTCTAAACTACAGTAAGTGATGAAATATTTCAAAGCTCAAAATTGATAACAAAAAGATATGATATGATTCAATAACATGCACAGCAGTTTTTAGTAGATGACATAGAGTATAACGCTGAGCCATGTTACACAAATATCATTCACCAGCCATATTTTGGTGGTCATCAATTTGTTAAAAACATGATGCATGATGATAATGATGTAGATAATATATAATAAATCAAACACATCAACATGCATATAAATGATCAATGGAAGTTAATTGGCTACTCAAAAATTCATAACTAGTAGAGAGTGCTAATGCACAGATCCATATAAGACAAGAATTAAAGGAGATGTTCAAATATTCATAGTATTTTTATGAGGTTAGATGCATAGAATGTTAGACTCCAAGCCACTACAAGATCCTTTCTCTTTCTAAAAAAATTCTTGATCTATAAAAACAAATTACAAGTAGAGGGTAGAGGTTGAACAAAGCCTCTCTCACACTACTCCCACCATGATCTAGAGCCTACTTTTCTACAAGATAATGGCGTTATTAGAGTCTTCACAAAACTAATACAAAAAATATGAAAGCAGACATAGATAATCTCAAAATTATTTTAAACACACACTGATTTTTTTTCTTCCACTCTAATTAATAAAAAATTTGGATGTTACATTTATATAAGAAAACCATTCCTATATTTATGGAGATTATCTCTCCATTAAATTCTCACCCAAAATATATTTAACTATGCACACTCTATATATGATATATTGTTGTAACAATATATCTAAACAATATTATTTCTAACCTATATTTGTAATATTGTTTATAATAATATTACTACCAAATATAACTCCTAAACAACCTATATGTAATAATGAATTATTACTCATGTAATTATGCATATTATGAAAAATAAATTATTGTGAGGACTAACATTTTCCCTAACAATATGTGCATCAATAAGTATCATGTCCCTTGAATATGTGTTAATTGATAAGAGTGCTATGCATTTATATGTTAAATCTGATAATTTGTATCAAAAATGTATGTGTGTATGGAGATCTATAATCATTCTCTTATAAACTATTATACATATGCCCATGAATATGCACCCAAGTGTGTATGAATTTTTGATTAAGTGTTTATAAAGTAAATACATATCATGGCATATTACCCTGTATTCTAATAAATGTATCAATATATGTCATGTATCTAAACCATCTGAATCTTTGAAATCTCTAAAATCTATAATTTGATTTGATTTTTTGTTTATGGATACTTATGTATTTGTGATAAACCCATTATAATTCCCCCCTTTTGAGATGATGGATGTATCATGTAACCCACTTGTCTCAAAATAAATTGATATCATGGTATATGCCCCTTTATTTTAATCAATGTATCAATATATGGCATGTATTTGAACCATTTGAATCTTTGAAATCTCTAAAGTTTGTACTTTGATTTGATTTTTTACTTATGGATGCTTATGTATTTGTGATAAACCCATTATAATTCCCCCTTTTGAGATGATGGATGTATCATGAAAGCCACTCATCTCAAAATAAGAGTTAATTGTATCATGTCATGTATAAATATAATATCATGTAATATCATTTTATCATGTGGAGTATATGTCATCATAGTAATGTACATGTCAATCAAGGCATGCATATAAAATATGTAATGTATTGCATGTAAGTGTCATATATATATATATATATATATAGTTACACTTATACCATGTGCTTACTTGATATATATATATATATATATATATATATATATATATATATATATATATATAAAGTAAGCACATGGTATAAGTGTAACTATATATATATATATATATATATATATATATATATATATATATATATATATATATATATATCAAGTAAGCACATGGTATAAGTGTAACTAATTAAGACTATGTAGTAATAGTTCATGATAAACATCATGACACCCCTCAATACCAATAATCTCAATAAGTGAAAATGTTAATATCACACATAAGGATAAGGGACTTATGTAGGATGACATAAAAATGTCACAAACAATGGAAATCAAGGATGTTGCATCAAGCAAGGATAAAGGCCACACACAATAGTTGAACATAAAGTATCTTATCATGTAAAAGAGTAACATCATTAATGAAGCATAGAACAAGGAGTTAGTCTACACCATCTAGATATATCAATGTCACATATTAGTATAATTACATATTATGAAGCATTATGTAATAAATAAGTAACTAGAAAGGCTCGTCTAATCAATATAGGTAACTCAACTTGAAACAAATGTCATAAAAAGTTATAACCTATAGTAGTGAAACATGTGGAATACAATGCCCCTAGTACCAACATGCCCACTAGGTAGAGGTAAAACCAACATATATATGTCTATGTGTAACATTTATGTCATATGAAACATTTATATATCATAAAAATTCATGTGTGTATGTAAATAATATGTTATCTACCAAACATGTGATAAATAGCACATGTAAATGAGCAATAATGCCGACTCAGGTCTTGATTTTTAATTTTTTTAATACTTGATTGTTTTTTATATATTTTTATTTATTTGATTTATTTGTGTTTATTAAATATTTAAAAGTGAGGCCAAGCTATAATTATTCTAAAAATAGAAGAAATGGAGGAATATAAACAATCTATAACATGTGTCAAGGCATAATGTGCATTACTTGTGAGAGCATGGCTATGTAGATGAAATTAAAGCAAGTAATATGCCCCATTGTCATCATTGCTAAAAGATATGTGCATGGTGGAGAGGACTATGGAGGAATGAACATGCATCCTTGTTTTTTAAGAGTAATTCAATATTTAACCATAAATGTGTGATTTCATGCATAAATATATTTGTCTTGAGATGATCCTATTCTAGTGATTGTGTTTATATAACAACTATTGAATTATGTGGATATTATGGATTTGTTATCTTAGAAATGGGGATGACCTTGAAAACATTTGTGGGTTAGTTATAGTAAGTATAGGTCATATCAATGGTTTATTATAAATTATATTAATGGAAGACCATGAGGGAAAAGATAGATTTTTTTAATATAAATTGTACATGTAGGAGTTGCCACAAAAGATAGAGCAATATAAGATCTCAATTTTTTGATTATTTAGATATATTTAACCATAAAAAAGCAAGATTAATATGAAATAAAATCTAAGAGGTAGAATAATGGTTAATGTGAAGGTATATGTCCAAGTTATAAGGATGACCAAGGATGCCCCTGTAGATACCAAAAATTTGCACACCATGATTTCAAATGTCAAAATTCCCTTGGACCACCTTAAGACTCCCTTGGGACCAATTTGACCCTTTGATCCCTAACTAATCCTAATCCATGGTTAGTCTAACCAACTGACTTAACCTAGCTTTTATCCACTTTCTTACCTTCACCCTCAACTATTGACGGTTACCCTGACCATCAATGGTTAAGGTCTACCTCCTCAACCACCAACATGAAAGCCACCTGCCTTGATTTTTTAAAAATAACTTGTCTAAATCTATGTGCAAACAATTACATATATGAGTTATAATTAGAAGGCCTAATTAATGTCTTATTATAACTCTCTTACCTTGCGTATAAGAAGAGAGGAGCAGGGAGGTGAAGATCATCTACAATTATTATCAAGAGCTTGTACATCCAAAGTTACTTTATTTTGTAAGTCAATCATCATCAACAATCCAACAATCACATTAGATATCCAACTTACCTCCATAGGTCTGCCAAAGTACCAAGTACCATTACTCTACTAAAATCATGTAGACTCCACCAACGAGTCAACCACCTGATCAACCTTATGCAAGATAAGTATTTATTTTCTAGTATTCAATTACTTTATTTATCTTTCACACTCAACCCAACACCAACCCATCTCCAAAAATATAATTTTGGGATCCCATAAATCTAACCATTTACCAACCTAGATCTACACATAGTAACCACTGACGGTCACCTTAATTGTTGATGGTCTGTCTAACCATTGACGATCAGCTTGATTGTCGATGGTCACCTTAATCGTCAATGGTCATATCAACTATCAATGGTCACTATAGAAAAAAATAAAAAGTTACTTTCACCCTCTTATCCCTAACCAAATCCAATTTTCTATGTCCTCACCTATTCACAGACCCTTGCCTAATTTTCTAAATCAGACCCTAATCTCTAGCACTAGTATTAACTTGATTATTTTTATATCAATCATTTTTAGTATATTCCTTTATCAAGCATTTCTTGTGTTCAATTTCATTAAATTTTAATTATTCATGCAAGTAATTTATATTATATTTATAAACTTAATTATTTAAAACATGTGGATTGATAACCCTGGAGGAAGTTCTTACTTTTAGGATCTAGATAGCATTAGGCAATCCAATCAGCTATCTATCTAACCAACCATTTGATTTAGTGATATCTTATTTTTAGGTCATCCTCCTAAGCCAAAGAAGAGTTCTCCACAATCATTTGATTCAATGTGTGTGTAATCAAATAGGTTTTTCAACCATACCATATTTACTTTATTCTTTTTCCCTTTTCAAAATATAAGCTAAAATTCATTGAAACATTTTGGCACACTTCGCAGGACTTTGAGTATTTACTTTGGGTTTCTCTTATTTGCATCTACACTAATACCTTCTACTTTACTTCCTCTCACTATCAGGGTTACCACTTATCCCTTATCTTCATCTCAACCACCCATGCCCACTTAGTAGTACATACCCTCTACCCAAACACCAATGACCACATATTCATATGTGGCTTCAACCCAACCACCCATGACCACTCACCCATATGGGGCAACTTTTCAACGTTTGATAAATTATCAATATGTCACTCAACCCCAACCACAATATGTACCTTACAACCCTTCAAGTGCACAACCCCAAATATATCTAATGAATATGCTTATGGATAAGATGACCACCTTAGAGTCATCCATCTATGATACTCATAACATCCTATCATATGATCAGATCTGTAGTGAGCCCATCCACCCATTTATGCCTATCAGACCATATCCTCCTCAATGGGAACTTTTCCATTTATCTAAGTTTTAGAGTAATAAGGATCCCAAAAAATGCCTTAGGGCATTTAGGTATTCATGTTCTTTGATCACCTATGATGATGCTCTCCTTCTCCACACTTTTCCTATGTCTTTGTTAGAACTGACATTGGATTGGTATAGTGCCTTAACTAAGCATTCCATTTTCTCCTTCACCTAACTGGCTCAAACTTTCTTGGATTAGTTTTAGATAAATATCTCTAAGAAGGTTTACATCAATATCCTGTACTTTATCTAGAAATTTGATGATGAATCTATTACCAATTTTATAGCTCATTAGTGGAGCTTAATCAACCAACTCTCCTTTTCCTTACCCCAAACCAAATTGATCTAAATATTTTCTCAGGCATGTGCTAAGCACATCTCTTCCACATTGCATGTTTAGATATTCAAATTTTTTGATGAATCTTTCACCATGGCATGTAAATTAGAGAACAGAGCCATCAATGAAGAAAGCTAAAACTGAAAAACAAGAACTCTACCTATAAAACCAATGAGTATTCATCTTCCAAATCGAGAAACCAAACCAATACTAAGACCAAAATCAAGGGTACTAAAAATGTGGTTATTCTTAAAGATTTTTCCCCATCATTTTAAAAATAACCAAGTTCCTATGGTTCCTCAAAATAAAACATGAGAAACCAAAACTGGAACACCCCAAAGAAATTTACTCCACTTGGGGAGTCTTATGCTTCAATCTTGGAGAACTTATTGAAGGCTAACATCATACAACTTCCTCCCATCAAACCACCTCAACAATTTGATTATTCTCATCTTGTGCCTAGTTGGTACAATGAGAATGATCTATGTGCTTTCCATCAAGTAATTAGGCAATACGTTAACATGTGTAATACCTTCAAGAGCATTGTCTAATCTCTCATTGATAAGGGAGAGCTTGTGTTGGATAACCCCAATGCACCTCAAAACCAATCCCTTAACATCTTGAGGTAACCTTTTCCAAACCATGCTCCTACCAAAAATGAGAGCCACACAATTGAGTGTTCTCATGATGCCCATACCATCAACATGGTTTTGGACATGCTCGTTGCTGGAGAACCTACCACCCTATCTACCTATTCTTTGGCCCCTCTACTTATTGAGGTAGTGGAGTTACCTTATCTTCCTTTAGAAACCTAAACCAAGGGAGTTCCATCTCTCCCTCCACTTATTAAGGTAGTGGAGTCACTAATCTTTCCTTCAATAGATATACCAGAACAAGCACCTATTTTACTTTCCCCTTTGACCACTGATAAAATTAGTACCCCTTCAAAGATAATTCATAAAGAGGAATAAACCATGTCTACACCTCCCATAGAGGATTCACCCATCCTATCCTTTCATCCTTTGATTGAATAAAAGGATGATGTTACCACTCCCCTTTCTCAACCTATGGGCTTATCCTTTGAGCCCACCACCCAAAGGATCAAACCAATCTACAAACCCTTCTCTAGATTAGTTTAGAGGTTGGAGTTTGTATCAAAACTTGACATGGATATATTCACCTTTTGGGAATAATTAGGGCTTCATTACATCACCAAATAAGAACTTCTAACTATGCCTTTGGTAGAACAACCCACCACTTCTGCTATTTGAATGCCTACCCTATCAACCAAACTAATAAAAATTTCTACCAACATAATAATTTCCCAACCATCTAATGAACCTAAACAACAAACAACCAAATCACCTTCTCCAACCAAACAAACTAGAAACCTTAGCACCTTCCCTACATAGAGCTTTAATCACTCATCTGTAAAAGTGGAGCTTACCTCACCGAACCCACCAACCACACAATCAACCAAATCAACCAAGAAGGTAAAACCACCAAGAGTCTAGAAGAACAAACTCCTACCCCCTTCAACCTTGCCCTCAATTTTGGGTCCTCATCCCTCCACTTTGCTTGAAAAACCAACTATCTTGACTAAGACCCCACCATCGCTTTTGGTTACACCATCATAGTTTCTTTCTGACACACCTATCTTCACCACACAATAATAACCAAGCTACCTACCTTACAGCCTCCTACTTCTACTTTGTCAACCTCTACCTTACCTTACCAAAACCAAAACCAAAACCACCAACCAAATGCACTACCCTACCCAAACCTTTTATCACCAAACCCTCTCCTAAAATATCTCCCACCTTACCAACCAAGACCAATATACTTAACCTTCTCCACCTTTAGATGAATCTTACTCTACCATTTTCCAAAGGTTACTACACACTTCTTGCTTGACCTTACCTCCTATCAGACCTTTTAACCCTCTTGGTTCAAAACTTGCTAGTATAATGACCATCATGTGTGTTCCTATCATAAGACACTAGGGCATGACATGGATAACTATAATTCTCTCCAGACCATTATACACTAGAACTATGATGAGGATGATCTATTAACAAATAAACCTCCCATGAGCCGTATACTAATCCACCCAATAATAAATCCTACTCAACACCTACCTACTCCTTCACTCTCACCTTAAAGTGATGAAGATCAAACCAATCCCCTACATAAACTCTTCCATCTATCTATACCATCCATGTGGTCACTCGATTACATGCTCAACAAAAGGATAAGGGGAATGCCAAAGTATCTATTTCATGGACATACCCATCTTTTAATTCCCAACTAAACCAAAATAAAACACATTCACCTTTACCCAAACCCAAGGTATTTATCTTAGATGCCTCCTAATCCAACCCCTCTTAGTCCATCAGGAGAGTGGTGATCAAACAACTTCACTAGACCCCAACAAAGATGAGATTATATGAGTTGATTACTACTTCACCTTATCATCTCCAAACAATGATCAAGGCATTGCAATCAGTGGAGGTCCAGCCTAAAGACCCTCAAAATTTGGTAGCCTTTGTTGATGCCCTCTAAATTTATAACCTTATCAACTTTAAAGATTCAGAGATACCTTCTATCCATCCTAATAACCCAGATCCCCCTCTCTTTATTACTTCTTACATCAACCAAATCTGCAACAAATGGGTCATGATTGAAGGGGGAGCTAGTATTAATATCATCTCCTTCCATGATAATAACCAACTCAACTTACCAAACAATGTCATGTCTGAATCCTTAACCATCCTTCAATCTTTCAACAACACCATGGTCATTACCTTGAGGACTATTATCCTTCATATCCATTTAGGACCCTACATGCTCCCCAAACTTTTCTGTGTAGTAGAAGGTAAAATTCAATACAATGTTTTTTTGGGATAACCTCAGATTCAATCCATGGGTTGTATCCCCTCTACCCTTCACCATTGCATTAAGTTTGAGCATGAAGGATAGGTCATCACTATCCAAGCTAACCTAAGTCCCTTCTCAACATGCAATAGGACCTACCAACCCAATGATGTCCTCTTACATCCATTTAGCACACCTTTAGTAGCCAAAGACCAACCTTCAACCATGAAAGTAGACATTATATCCTCTTCCACAAATGAGGAATTTACTAGTTCATCCATCCCTTTAGACCAAATCCCCAGAAGTTTTTATTGGCCCAAAAGATATGGAGATTTATATCAACTTGCATGGCCTTATGCATTCATCTTAGGATCCATCCTACTTCTCTTTAGACAATGAGAGTCAAAATATTGAGGTGTATAAAAAACTAACTGATTATTGGTAGTTTCGAGGAGACATTAAGGAGATCATGCAATCCTTGATCCTTTGTCCTACATGCAAGCTTCAACAAATTTCCACCTATATGATGGACAATAGACTACTTTATTAGCAAGGTATTTTTAATTATAATCTCATAGAGCTATATGAATCGAGTAATATTCTAACTATTTAAAGACACCTTTTTTGGTTCCATTGGGTACTATGATGGGCTTTTGTTAGTTTGGTTTTAATGTTGAGTCCTATCACCACTCTCAGTCATCCTAAGCTATAGGGAATGAGAGAAATATACTAATACATAGCCTAGGGAGGCATGCTTTACCTTCCAAAACATAATGTGTGATGCAGAGGCTATAGTAAGCTAGATAAATCTTAAGAGGAATCCTAAAATTTTCACACATAAATATGCATAGGTTTTTTTAAGATCTCAATACCTAAAGAGGATAAGAGGTCTATTCACATTAGCAAGATTAAAATTCCAAATCATCCTACTAATAATGACAAAAATAAAATAATGCCTTATTATTCAAGTCTAGTCCATTCCAAACACCAAAAACTAGATTTTAAAAATCTCATATGCAATGCAGGTACTCCTCCAATTAGGGAAAACACATGCAACATTGAAATTTCTTTTGTGAAAGGAGTAAATGAAAGATCATAGATTGTGTAACCATTTTCAGTACATGTTATTAAATTTATAAACAATTTAGGGAGCAATTTAGAATCTTCAATCCATGCATTGATAATAAAAATGAATTACAAAAACAAAACTCAACTCAAATTATTTGAGTGTAGTAGTGATTTCATGAATGTCATGAACTCAATAATGAATGAAAGATTAAAAAAACTAGAATATTTGGTCAAAATTGTTAGTGAAAACCATAGTAGAAACTAGTATGTTGATAAAAACATTTACAATGAATGACCTTCATACCTCTCAGAGATTATGTATGATTTCATGGATGTCTGCTCTGCTTTGTTTATTTTTGTTTGTTTTCCCTGATGTTTTAGACTCATACTTGATTCTTTCAGTGTTCTTGGTTGATTTTATAATCTTATTTGTTGTATTAGTAGAGATGAGATATTTCTCTACCCCATTTTTTGTTTTAAACTATTTACCTATTATCAAAAAATTAATCTAAAAAACCTCACAAATAATAATAATTTTTTTTGTATTTTAAGGATAAGAATATGAACAAATAGCATATAAAATGGATTGAGTCTAAATCTTCTTCTTTTTATTTCATGATGAGCCTTGTTAGCTTATGCATTGCTAGTTGTATTAGAAATATAGGTTATAACACAAAAATAGTCCTGAGTGCTATTGATGGTTATTATTTTTGTAATTATTCATTTGATTCTAGCATGCCTTCCTTGCTCCCTTCGATAGAGTGGATGTTGTGTATGGTGGTTATATTTTCTCCCTATTGTTGGTTTGTTTCCTATACCATGCTTCTCGTTTTTTTCCTCTATATTTTCTCCTTCTAGCAAGGTCATTTGTTTCCTTTTGTCTTGATATAAACCTTTTATTTCAAAGCTCTATCTCTCTTAGGTAGACCTTTTCTTTCCTTGGATATGCATTTTTTTAATTTTCTATTTTACCTTTTTGTTTACTTCTTTTAGCCATTTTTATTTTTTGGATTTTATCCTCTATGGCCTTATTTATTATTTCTTATGCTTTCTTTCTTGCTTATTGTTTGGTTATTTTCTCTTTTTTATTTCGAAGTGTTCTATGTCTACTTTGTCTCTTATGTTGATCCTCCTTTCTTCTCTCTGTGAACCATATTTAATTATTTCCTTGCCACATCTCCACATCCTTCATCCTTCACCTTTTTTCCTACTAACATTTTCTTTGCACCATGCTTTATTGGGTCTATTGGTAATCTAATTTTGTTTTTCCAATTCATCTTCTAATTCACTATGTGTAAACTATTATTATGATCCTGACTCCTCATATTCTAAGGATAATTGATTATTATTTAGAATGAGTGATGCTAACAAGAATTATGGAGCTATTATTGGGCTAGAATATATGGAGATTTATAGTAACTTTCATGACCTTGCATATTCATCTTGGGATAAGACTTAAAATCATGAGGTTTATAAAATCCTATCTAATACTGGAAATTTTTGAGATCCATTAAGGAGACAATACATCCCCTGATCCTTCTTCGTACATGAAAGCTTCAACATATTATAATTGATATGATGGACAATAGATTACTTTATCAACAAGGTATATTAATTATCACCTTATTGAAATTGCATCAATCGAGCAATACACTAAAGACACAAAGAAACCTATTTTGGCTTCATTGGTTAATATTATGGCCATTAAGGATGAAATTTCTACCAATTTTGGTTTGAATGCTAAATTATATCACCACTCTCCATCCTCTCAAGTTGTAGGGAGTGAGGACAGTCTACTAAGACATAGCCCAATAAGGCTTGCTTTATTTTCCAAAAGATAGATGGGTGCTATAAATGATATAAGAAGCTAGATAAATCCTAGGAAAAATCCTAAAATGTTGATAAAGAAAGATGCAAAGGTTTTTTTGTAGGAGCTCCAATTAGAGCAAACACATACAACATTAAAAATTATTCCATGGTAGTTTGTCCAACAATTTTTGGCAAAGGAGATTGAAGTGATAAACAATTTAGGGAGCATTTTAAAAGCTTCAATCCATTCATTGACAATAAAAATGAATGATGGAAACAAAACTCAATTTGAATTCTTTAAGGACAATAGTGACTTCATGAACAATGTGAATGAACAATGCATGGAAGATTTGAAAAAGTAGAAGAACTGGGCAAAATTGTCAATGAAAATCATAGTAGTAACCAATATGCTGATGGAAATGATTACAATGAATGACCTTCATGCTCCTCAAGGGTTATGTATGATTATGTGGTTGTATGCTTTACTTTGGTTATTTTTGTTTGTTTGGCCTATTTTTGGAGATTCACCCCTAAATTCTTTTGGCATTTTCAGCTAGTTTTCTGATCTTTTTTATTGTTCTAGTAGAGATGAGATATTTTTTCCACCTCTTTTTTTGTTTAATTCTATTTACCCATTATCAAAAAAGTAATATATAAAACTTGACAAATTAAAATTAAAAGTTTTATATTTCAAGGATAAGAATATGAACCATCAACATAAGAAAGATTAAATTAAAATATTCTTCATGTTGATTCATCATGAGCCTTGGCAACATATTACCCTGTACACCTATAATCCTACCTAAGAATGTTAGACATTAAGGATTTCCTTGACTATCTAGTGGTACTGCTACTGACTATTTTTATTTTCCAAATAATACATAACCCTTACATGTTATAATTATATTTTACAAAACTCCTATTTTCCCTCATGTTTTCAAGGTTTTATGTTTTCACATAACTTGATTTCTATGGCTAAGATTTCATGCATCTATATTAGAATATTTTGTAATCCCTAAATGGTGAAAAAATAACTTATCTTTCCTTTTTATATATACAACATAATAGAAAATCATGGAATATGGATAGAAACCTGACCACCTACCTCAATCTCATACCCAAATGAAGAACAATATTACTAACTGACTTTATTTCTACATCTAAGTCAATCTTCAACACCAGATTCTATCAAGGGAGTTTCATCTTACTAATTTGTCAATTCTAGTTCTATTTCAACTATGGGTAATATGAGTTCAGTTACCTTCTTCATAAAAACATGATTGGATTTATGAAATGAGTATAATTTATGTTATGGAAAAAATATAGTGTTACCAAGGTTCTACATCATTTAATAGTAAGACTAGATTAAAATTTTATAATAACATTGTTGAATGGTAGTTCCTTTGTTGATCTAGATGAAACTATTGGAGGTTAGGCATATTAATTATATATTAAAATCATGCTTGGATTAATGTAATGGGTAAAATTTATATTATGGATACAACATTTTTCATTCAAGGTTCTACAACTCTTAGCTATGAGGCAAGATTGAAGTTTTATAGTATTACTGTCAAAGATTAGTTCATCTATCATTTTAAGATGAAATGGGTAGATGATTGGCATATTAATTCTATTGTAAGAGTAGTATGACCTAGGAAATGTAGATCTATTACCATCATTCACCGTTAAAAATTATATTCAAGATACCAATTTATAAACAATTACAACTTTATTGGATTTATTTTAACTCAAGTTATAGAACAAGCTATCTTTTAAGGTAGTATGGAAGATGGCCTGCATGTGACACTTTAGTAAGGTTGTGTTTTAAATCTATAAAAATTTGACAAAATGGCAAAGATATTGTGTTTTAACCATGATATAAAATATAGTTGCAGGCATAATTATGTTAAAAAGTAGTTCCACATTGAAGGCACTAATAAACAAAAAGAGGATGAAGAATAATAATTAGAGGGTGTTGATGAGCTAGATGATGAGACAAAAAATACCCAATCAATTATGTATTGCCTTACACTTTTAGGCATAAACACCTCAAAAAGATTAAAGGTAGTGGGTTTCTTAAGAAAACATAAGGTGACAGTATTGATCGACTTAGGAAGTACCCACAACTTTATCATAATTAAGTTGGTTGCTAGCTTGGACTATTTTATTTATCAAGCTCTAAAATTTAAAGTCATGATTGCTGATGGTGGTATAGTCATATTTATATGGAAATTTCAGAGTAGTAAACCTATCATGGGAGACTACTTGTTATATTTCCCAATGTTCACCATTCTCATGGGCAACACAAACATTATATTGGGACTTGAATGGATCTCTACTTTAGGAATGATAAGTTGAAATTCTAGGAGCTGTTTATACATTTTCATTCATAAAAAATCAAATTTTAATTGCATGGGCTATGTGTAGAGTCCCCATAGTTGCTTAGCTCTCATTAGATGTAAAATATTTTAAAAAAGGGAGTGGATGGAATTATGGCATAAATTTTTTCATTAGAAACACCACCAACAAAGGTTCCTACACTACCAGATCTACATGATATTGTAGAGTGGAACTAAGTATCTTTTAGAGATATGCCAAAATTACTACCACCCAAAGGGGATCATGATCATGCCATTCAATTGGTATCATGGATCAAGCCACCCAACATCTAACCTTATAGGTACCTATATGTAAAAAAGAGTGAGATTGATAATATGGTATAAGAAATGCTAGAGGTAGGAATTATCTAGAAAAATAGAGTCCATATTCTTCTGTAGTGGAAATGGTATGTAAGAAGGATGATACCTGATGCATTTATCTAGATTAGGATCTCACCATTTACAACATCAAAGTTTCATTTTCAATTCCTATAATTGATGATTTACTAGATGAGTTACATGGTGTTGTGTTCTTTACAAAACTCTGTCTTTGTTTAAATTATCATTAGATTAGAATCAAAGATAAGGATATACAAAAGTTTTCTTTTAGTACCTATGAGGGCCACTATGAATTTATGGTGATAACCTTTGGCCTCGTAAATAAAAAATATACATTTAGAGTTTGATGAAATTTGTATTTTAGCCATTTCTACTGAAATTTGTCTCATTTTTTATTGATGATATCTTAATGTAGGATAAAACATGTGAAAAACATTTACAACAATGGAATTAGGTTTTGGTTATTTTTGCTTAATCAATTATATGCCAAGTCTTTGAAGTATGATTGTGGAGTCAAGCAGGTGGAGTACTTTGGGTCACATTGTGTCCCATGAAGTTATAAAGGTAGACCCTCACAATATCAAGGCCATGGTCAAATGGAAAGTGCCTAAAACCTTCAAACAACTATGGGTATCCATAGGGCTCATAGGTTACTATCACCAATTTGTCAAAAATTATGACAACATAGCAATACTACTTAAAACTTTATTGAAGGACTATTTCTATTGGAATGAAGAAGCCACCAAGGAATTTGGGATGTTGAAAGAAGATATGTGCACCACTCCAACTCTAGCTATCCTAATTTTTCCAAACTTTCATTGTTGAGTGTGATGCTTAGGGGTATGTGCACCCCTCATGTAAGAGGGATAATCTAATTCTTTTAAGAGTTTCCAATGTAAGGGTAAGAATTTATTGACACCAATAAATGTGGAGGAAATGATGGCTATCATTCACATAGCTAAACAATGTGGACTATATTTGATGGGACGACATTTTAAGATGAAGACAAATGATGATAGCCACATAAACTTTTTAGAATAGAGGTTTCATAATAAGAATGACAAAAATGGGTCATGAAGATGTTGAGATATGATTGGAAATCATATATAAGGAAAGGAGAATGTTGTGGTAGATGCATTATCTAGGAAGGATGAGTCCACAAAGTGTAGTTACCTTATTCAATGAAATAACATCCACTATTTCATGTTTCTTATTGGAAGAAGCTCATTGCAAAATGAGTTTTAGTGTAGATAAAGTTACCAAAGAGGAAATAATCATTTTGGAACTTGAGGAAATCCTCTAGACATGCACAAATATTGAAGACACTAGAGATTTTAGAGTATCTAATCAAGTGGAAGAGTTCGGATAGTGAGGATGCGACATGGGAGGATGAAACTATTTTTTAGAAGCATCCAATGATAATCACACATTGAATACAATGCTAGTTTGAAGGGGTGGGGCATTCTACACCCTTAATAGCTATGATTTATTAGAATATGTGTGATAGCCTTGTGGCTAGTACAACCTCTTAGTCACATGATAATTTCTATATCATCATGTTTGTAGTAGTTTCATCCTATGGTTTATCCATAGCCTTGTCTGAGTATCTATATGAGCTCGTGGTTAGTATTTGATTGACATATTACTAAACATAAAAAAAGGCAATTGTAGTCAGTGGTAAAGGTGAATTTTGTGTAGTTGGTGAAGATTTAGGAGTTTGAGAAGTAGAAGGACCATTACTCTTATGATTAGATGTAATAGAGTCCTTTATGGTATTATCAATTGAAACATGTGTCAAGAAGAGAAGGTGACACAAGAGGATGTAATGTAACAAGTACCTAGATAAAAACATGATGAGAAGATTAGATATTCCTAATATTAGTCTTGAAATTTGTTGGTTGTCTCATCTCATAAGGCTTTTTAGGTAATCTATTTTTATTTAAATCTCCCCTAGCTCTAATAACTTGAGAAGTAAAAGTGTGAGTAATAATGGTGGAGAATTTTTTGGGAGTATAAGTTTGCTACTTGGAAGACCTAGAAGATGATCCATGTCCTTTGGAGCTCCCTCCTATAGTAGCTTCCATGGTGCATTCTTTCACTCTCTTTGACTACCATGTCAATGATCTGTAAATCACCACCTTTGAATGACCATCAAGAGAAGCGACTTTAGGAATGGTCCATTCTATCACTGGAAGAGGATCAAGGAATATCTTCTTATGCAAATAGATTAGTGCTTGAAGGTCTCTACCATCATTAGTCACCCCTTTGAAATGTTGATCAAAGAATACTTATCAAATTAACCAAGGGTTAGCTTGTTGTAATCTTTGCACCAAATATCATCATCATCTTCATAAATGTTTACTAAAAAGGGACATGTTTATGTACAAGACCTATAATTCCTTCACTAAACTTATTGCTATTAGAGACAATATTTTGTCATGTAAGTACATGGTGAAGACAAACATGTCCCTCTCAATCACCATTGCATATGCAAAATTTTTGCATGTATAGTGGTGAGTGATAATGGGGAGTTGAAATCTTGTCTTATGCTTTAAAAGAAGGAACTCATGCACTTTTGCCTATTTTTTATAATAAAAAATCATAAATTTTAAAATAAACTAAATTCTTAAACATTGTACATGAAATAAATATCAATAATATATAAAAAATTAATAAAAATACCATTATTTAAATTATTTTAACCTAAATATCAAGCCATGAAATATTTAGAGGGAAAGTATTCAATACCCTTTTTCAAAATAAATTATAAAATGTATAAAGTGATAAATAGTTATAATGAATCAAATGTATCAATAGAAGGGCAAGGCATTTATCAATATTTAGTTTCCAATACACTCTTTCATTATCAACAGAATATTCTACAAACTCATGTGAAGGGATTTCAAAGAATTCATTAATGAATCTAGAACTTAAATGGACAACCACTTCACCACTCAAGCTTTACCCTTCATACATTTCATGAATATAATTTTTTTGGGTGCAATAACAATGTCACTACACCAAGTAGATACATATAAAGTTGTTGTTTGAGGAAGTCCACTGTTATGAAAATCCCAAAGTTTACCCTAAAAAACTTTCATAACTACCTCTTTGGACTTGGTGGGAAACATAGGTGTGTTGGTCAAGAAAAAAATTTGAACCCTTACTCAATAGAATTTGAGAATTGAGTGTTGGAATTTAATCTTTTGTTAGAGTATTTAATTCAGTGAACCCCCATATTAGTTTTTGCGGATCTTCCAAATCTTCACTAGCAACCGTTTGCCTTGCCAACATTGAATATGGTAGGTAATTTTGAATGGAGTTTTGAGCACCATTTTTGGCATGGATTATAAAAGACAAAAATGAATATTATTATGGTCAGTTTTAAAGAGAGGGAACTTTGGAAGAGAAAGACATTGAGAAAAAAAGCCTCCAAAAATAAAAGGAATGTGAATGAGAATATTTTAGATAATATAAGGGTTTACGTGTAGTAGCACAAGGTATGCAGAGGAAGCTACAAAGTTCCTACATAATAGCTCTAGAGATGAATGTTCAACAGCTCTAGAGATAGGAGAAAATTACAAGAATAGAGCAACAACTTTGTATGAGTTTGTATGAAGTTTTTTGAATGTATTTTTAAAGTGGAAAATATAAATATATATTACTTTTATTGTGTATTCTCTCTCTCCTCTTTGCATGTTTATTTTATGCTATCCACATTACTATAGCAATAATTTATTTCAACAACCTTGAAATCCCTGACCTACCAATAAGTGGTATCACAGTGCTATTTTTAGAGGTAGTTAGTCTTTTGTGGGTGTTTTGGAAAAGCCCAAGATCTTCTAGGAGTTAACATACTCTTAGATTTGAGAAGCATGATAGGTGGGGATAGCAAAGGATGACATCAGTCATTAAAATTTGATGGATAGAACTTTGATGTATGGGCAAAGAAGATGAAAACTATAGTGGTTGAAAAAGACCTATGGGAGTTAGTCATCAATGGTTTTGTAGATACTATAGACCTAACATCCTATGCATCCCTATCTAATGCCCAAAGGAACTAGTTAAAGGAAACAAGGATGAAGGATACAAAATCCCTTAGTTTGATTGAGGTAGCTTTGATAGAGGCTATTTTCTGCCACATTATAGCAATAAAATACTCAAAATAGGCATGGGAAATAATCCAAAACAATTATAAGGGGAATCATAAAGTGAGATTGGTGAAGCTCTGACTACTAAGGAGAGATTTTGAAACTTTGTAAATGAAGTACAATGAGTCTATTTTAGACTTTCACACTAGGGTTTCTACCATGATTAATTAGCTTAGAATAAATGAATAAACCATAGATGATCAAAGGATTATTGAGAAAATCCTAAAGAGTCTACCTTCTAGATTTGACCCCATTATCATAACCATTGAAGAGGCTAAGGACCTATCTAAAATGATAGTGGATGAGTTGATGGGTTCACAAACCCATGAGCAGTGGTTGAATAGATCTACTCCTTCCCTAGAGAAAGCCTTCAAGGCTCAAACTAATGCAATAGGTAAGGGAAGAGGAATAAATAGTATAGGTAGAGGTTAAAGAGGTAGAGGAAGAAGTAACTTTGGAAGAGGAGTTTCATAATGCCAAGAGAAGGCAAGCACATCACAACCAAGCTACCAAGATAAGAAGAAGAACAATAGTTCTAATCAAAGGTATGAAAAAAGTAATGTGCAATGCTATTACTATCATAGTTTTAGTCATTATCCTAATGAATGTAGGAAGAAATAATGTGATCATGGAAGCCAAAATGCTAATGTAGAAAATGAGAACAAGGCTAAAAATTAAAAATAGTCAAATGTATTTATTGTTTGCAACCTTGCTAAGAGGAGTAGTAATGAAGTATGGTACTTAGTGATTTTATAAACCATATGAGTGGTAATAAAAACATTTTTGCCTCCATAGATAGCAACATACAAACTGAAATCAAAATGGGAAATAATGATAAATTTCTTGTCATGGAAAAAGGCACAGTCAACATCCAAACCAAGAATGGTGAGAGGAAGAAGATTCAAAATGTCTGCTATGCCCCAGGCATAAAACATAATCTATTGAGCATTAAAAAAATGGTCTAAAATGGTTATAAAATCTTGATGGAGAATGGAGAGTGCATGATATTTAACAAAAGGGACAGTAAGAAAGTGAGTGCAGTAGTGCAGATAACAAGAAACATAATTTCTCCTCGTAGGATATATATAGAGTCTTTGGCACTATCTCCATCATTATCTATGGCATAGTTTCCAACACTATCTCTGACACTCATGGTAGTGGGATTTAATCTACCTTTATGATAGTCATCAAAGACCCATCCAAATTATGGCATTTGAGGTATGGGCACTTAAGTTTTTTTGGTTTGAGTTTATTGTCCAAGAAAGGCATTGTTAGAGGGCTACCAAACATTGTTGATCCCGATGGAAAATGTGAATCTTGATTTTTAGGAAACCAACATAGATAACCCTTTCAATCAGGGTATTCTAGGAGAGCAAAAGCACCATTGGAATTGGTACACTTAGATTTGTGTGGTCCCATGAAAACCCACACCTTGGATGGAAATAGTTATTTCATGACATTCATAGATGATTACAACAACAAAAATTCTAGGTTTATTTCTTGAAAAACAAATCATAAGCCTTCAAGAAATTCAAGTGGTTTAAGGCCTCAACTGAAAAGCAAAGCAACCACTATATCAAAGCCCTAAAAATAGATAGAGGGGGAGAGTATATCTTCAAATAATTTCTATAGGTATGAAGGTGTATAAAAATAGTTTAAAACAAGGTATACTCCACAACAAAATGGAGTGGCTAAAAGGAAAAATAAAACCATTCAAGAGATGGTAGCAAGCATGATGAAAGCAAAAGGACTATCACATGATTTTTGGGGTGAAGCTAGAGAAAAAATAGTTTACCTATTGAATAGGTTCCCTACAAAGGATATTCATGATAGGATTCCACAAGGGGTATGGACAAACAACAAATGGAGTGTTGAACACCTAAGAATATTCAGGTGTGTGTCATATGCATTTGTGCCAAAAGAGAAGAGGCAAAATTTTGATGATAAAGGTGAAAATGTATATTCATAGGCTATAGTGAAGAGTTAAAAGCCTACAAATTATCTAATCCCATCACCAAAAATATTATGATCAATAGGGAAGTTGAGTTCATTGAGAATGAAGCATGGGATGGAATAGTGGACAACACCATATTTTAGTCATAATATCCCTTGAAGATGAAGAAGCTCCAAAGGAAAATAACTCTAAAGGAGCTTTGGAGAGTAACAACTCAAGGAGAAACTATCGTAGAGCCTTGGAAAATAATAGCTTTAGAGGTGTTTAGTAGAATAGTAGCTCTAGAAGTAGATAGCAATATAGCATCTCCAGAGATCAATAGCTCTAGAGGTCTACAACTCTAGAGATTAGCAACTCTAGAGTTCAATAGAGCAATATCTTTTGAGGTCAATAGTATAGTAGCTTTGGAGGTTAGAACATCAGTAGCTCCAAAGGTAATTTAGACCCTACACTCACATCATTGATGTCATGCAAGACAAGGAGTGTTAGGGAGATTTATGATATCATAAGGTATGTTGATTTTGATGAGAATATGGATTTTACATTATTTTATTATAGTGATCCAATGAATTTTGAGGAGGTTGTGAAAGAAGAGAAGTGGTGTAAGTCCATGGATGAGGAGTTGGATGCTATAGATAAGAATGACACATTATAGCTAACTAATTTACCCAATCATAAACAAGTGATTAGAGCTAAGTAGGTCCACAAGACCAAGTCTAATATTGATGGAATGATCGAAAGACATAAGGAAAGGCCATTTTTCAAAGGGTACAAATAAGAGCTTGGAAGAGATTATGATGAGATATAGACACTAGTTATAAGGTTGGAAATAGTTTGGGCAGTCATAACAATAATAACCCAACACAAATGGAAGGTGTATCAAATGGATGTGAAGTCAGCCTTTTTGAATGGAGTGCTAAAAGAGGAAGTATATGTGGAGTAGCCACATGGATATGAAGTCCCAAGGTAAGAGGACAAAGTATATAGGCTCTGAAAATACCTATATTGGATGAAACAAGCACCTTAGGATGGTACAATAGAATAGACTCATATCTAGTGAGTAATAGCTTTAACAAAAGTAGCATTGAGCCCACTCTTTACATCAAAGTAGCTGAAGGTAATATTTTGATTTTTTTTTAATGTAGATGATCTGATTTTTACTAAAAATAATGATCTATTCATTGATGATTTCAAAGAGGTAATAAAGAATGAGTTTGAGATGATAGACTTAGGTTTATTGAATTATTTTCTTGGCATTAAGTTCAAACAAATAAAGCATGGCATATTTATTTCATAAACTATGGAAAACAGATTATGAAGAGATTTAAAATAGAGTATAGCAAACCTACCCCAACACTAACAACTATAGGTCTAAAATTGAGTAAAGAGGATAGCAACAAGGAAGTAAACCCAACCCTATATAAAAGCATGGTTGGAAGCCTCATGTACTTGACAACTACTAGATCTAATTTGATGTTTTCAATAAGTTTAATTTATAGGTTCATGGAGAAACATAAGGGCACATTAGAAAACAAGAAGAGGATCCTAAAATATTTGAGTGACACACTAGGTTATGGCATATTGTATGGTGCATTTAATGATTTTAAGATGGCTAGTTCATGGATAGTGATTAGGTAGGAAATGTAGATGATAGGAAGAACATATCAGGACATGTTTTTCACATGGGTTCAAGAGAAATTTCATGGGCATCCAAGAAGTAGCCCATTGTCTCTCTCCATATCAAAAGTTGAGTGTATAACAACGAATATAGTAGCATGTCAAGCTATTTAGTTGAGAAGGATCTATTAAGACCAACATACCCCCATTTTTTTTTAAATTAGGGACCCTTGAGAAGTCTTTGTGCTCAATTTTTGAAGCATCTAAACATTGAAGTCTTTAATAGAATTTGAAGATTATCCACTTTATTAAGGAGCATGCTTGTGTGATTTAATCCTCTTATTTCAGACCAATCTTGCTAACAAGGTTATGTGAGTCATTTGTAGCTTCCATGGAAGATTCAAGGTGTTGTGTTCAAAAACCTTAGGTGTCCCTTGATTCAAATTCAAATATTGGAGGAAGACAAGTTGGCAGGAACCAATTTAAAAGAGTCTATAAACAAGGGGTTTGCATGGGTTTAAGTCATGTTTTCATAACATAACTTGAACTCTTCTTTGTTTCTTCCCCCTTTATTTTCCTAAGTTCCTCGAATCTAATTTAACATGGTTCTATGATGTCCTTTTTTACACTACCTAACTTAGCCTAGGCCATTAATACTAAGGCCCCAATAATTATCTTGACCTTATCATTAATTCCTTATGCTAAGTTATTTTATTTATATCCTTAGGTCTACCAGTTATCTCCCTCTCTCTTCATAGGATCCCACAATCGATGCTTGTTCCTTTGATTTGATTGGACATAGCATCCTAACTAAAATTTTTTGCTTCAATAACATGTTAAAAGGAGCATAAGGCCCCAAGCACAAGATGCATGGAAATTTAATGATAAAAAAGAAGAAATAAAGGGGCCCACCTAATAAAGGTGTCTAATTAATGAATAGAACCCCCACATGGATTGATGGCTATCATCAGCTCATTGTATTTGATCCAAAGGCATGAGGCCCAAGTGGACTTTTAAAAGGCATCTCAGGCTCTTAAGAATGATGCATGTCACATTTTCATTTGAGCCATGACTGGCCAAGAAATCAAAGGCAATCACTCGCTCATTGGATTTGATCAAACAATGTAAAAGGCCCAATGATTTTTTAAAGCTCCACAAGCTCGACATGTGGCTAGTGCTTGACCAAGGTGACAACTCAAAAGAGATACACAACATGGAAAAAATCTATGAAGGTGACAAGTGTAACAATCATAAGCCTAAAGATAATTTGACCAATAAAAGTCAATGACTTGGATTTAGATCAATGGATTATGCTTGATCAGTGGATTTGATCTAATGGTATGAAATAAAAGGAAGCTTTTAAAAGCCAATGACTAGTATTTGAATGACACTTATGAAAATCACCACAAAAAGTCCATAATGATATCACCTAGACTCCACATAAGCATACAAAATTAAAATCAAAGATAATTTGAACTTGAAAATACAAGGGTATAAAGCAAAAGGGTCTCCATCAAATCCAAAACATGTATAAATTTAAAGTTTGAATATCTCCTACCATTAAATCTTTGAACCCTAAACCCTCTATAAAAAGACCTAAGTCAGTTCAATTGGTTATAGTTCAATCAAGATAGCATAATTGTGCTCTTGAGAACAAGTGCTATAGTAAAAACCCTTGGAAATCTAGTGTAGGAAATTCAATAACATCATAAATGGTTGCTAGCAAGCAAAAATTGAAGATGGAGGTTGAGATTTATCTGACTTGTAACAATGAAGGAAGGATTTTCAAGGATACAGGGTTGGACCTAGTAGCCTGAATATCCACAGAGTGAGGAATTAGTCTAAATTATTCTTCTTGATAGATGACTTGTAGCCTATCTCCTATGAGGAAAAGAGGAATGCCACAATGAATCAAAAGTACAATGACTTGGTTTGAATTCAAATGGCTTGGTAAAACTAGAGGTAATGCACTGCATTGATGTCCTTGTACCCATCTTTATTGATTATAAGATAGATGGGGAATGGATTATTCAAGAGGGTAGTTATAAAATGGTGGCATACATCTCTCCTATGGCCTTTGAAACCTATTAAAAGCTACCTTTACCTCATCTCAACCTCCTTGACATGAGGAACTGGGATAACACCTAAGACCTTGATTCAGTCCTCATACCATAGTTAATCTAAGGACCCCATGTCTTTAAAACCCTAAATGTCATGATTCCCATTATCTAATTTAGGGAAGGCATTAGAATATCCATGACCTTGTCTAATCAAGTATTTGGTGCTGCTTCCACCATATATGTAAACAAAGTTTGGGTGTCCTATATCCACTTCATAATAGAAGAGAAATTGACCCCTCTAGTAGGAGACCTAATTAGCTTCTTCTTGGCTAAGAAATTCATAACCATCAAAAGATGGACCTCTAAGTAATTCTATATGATGTCCTATTTTTTGGATTCCCTTCTAGCCTCTATATCCTTCCTTGGCATTAGGAACTAATCCCCTGATGGTAGAACCATAATTTCTCACCACTATTCCAAATTTTACATATTCAAGTATAGGAACCATATGCAATTCATCTATGATTGTGTTTTCCCAGCCATATATGAAGCCATCATAGGAATTCTTATGCCAAGATTGTATCCCTTTATTAAGAGATATATATAAACCATGGGGGATGTATGGTATTATCTAGACTACACTGTCATTAGGATAGAGGAGATCTTAACCCAACCCTACAGGCTACCAGTCCATGTCTTCAACAAGATTGTTGAGCAAGAAATTACCTCCAAAGTAATCTAAGGTGTAGACAAGGTATGCAAGGAGAAGAGGAAAGGATAAATCCACCCCCTCCCATTTTATATTAGGAATATTATAATCAAAGATAGGAAGCAGATGGAAATCATGGTAACACATAAGAATTCTTTTGATTTCCAATTAGATGACCTTAAAATGTGAGACCCTAGGGGTAGGGTGGTTAACCACATTAAGGAGAGAAAGGTCCCTAAGATTGAATATGAACATAAGCTAGGTGTTGATGATGACATCTATATTAGAGATAAGAATTTTGAAGAAGTACTCTCTAGAATCAAAAGCTACAATATCAAGTTAGAACATAGATTGATCAAGGACAACAAGCCTATAAGGGAGATACGGTAGTTAAATCCCTTGCAATATCATTTGTTGCTAGGATCATCTAGGACCACTCATGAGGATCCATATGATTAAGTGAAACCATTTAAACCTCAACCCCATCAATAGGAGCCTTAAGTTAAACAACCTCAAGTTGAATAGCCTCAGGATGGAAAGGATAAAGGTAAGGAGAAAGTTGGAGAACAAAGATTGGAATAGAGATCTGGGGAAGGTCCCTCACTTGTAAAACTCCCACAAAGGCCACCTTATCCCATGGAATTTGTTGACATGATAACTCTTGAGCTAGAAGAGACATTGGAGGGTGCTCTCATTGATATAGTAGTAGCATATTGCTTAGATAAAAGGGGTATCCCTCTAAAGAAGTAGGAAAAGAGATGGCTCCATTGGAAAAGGAGAAAAGGAAAGAAAAGTTGGCCTTGGTTCCTATGACTCCAAGTAATAAGCCTAGGTTAACCTTTACTCACCCTACCAGTGATGTCAACCTCTTTAGTATGAGAATCCAATCCATGGATGACTCATCCTTGATTGGTTCATTTATGGGAAGTTAAAAAAGATCCCATCCCTCTCTCCTTCATGGGCCTTGACATAGGTTGGATTGACAATACATGATAATATCAAACCATGGATTAAGGATATAGTGGAAAATCAAGAAGAGAGAAGAATATAGATTAGACATATTTAGGGTGGATAGAAAATTAACATCCTAGGAGTATCTAGTATTGCAAGTATGGAGGTGATTGAGCCTCCAAATTTAAAGGAGCCAGAGGTTAAATTCCAATTCAACCCAGACACAACAAGATTGGAAAGGATCACCATGAGGACAACCATGGTTGGTTAATAACAATTCACCTTTCAAAAGGTGGAACCATTCATAGGGCTAACCCATATTGGAGGACAACAACTTAGAGAGGTTCCCATCCATGAAGAAGATGTGGAAAGTTTAATTGAAACTCAATCTCAAAAAGCTAGGGTTGATATCTAGGGATTAGTGCAAATAATTAAGAACTTAAAGAAGGAAAACAAGAATTTGCAAATTTAAGCAATTTTCTTAGTGCCAGATTCAATGATTAAAATTCTTGAGGATTCATTCCATGACATGTTCAAAGCACTGAAGTTTATGAAATTAAGGTAGGATGTACTAGAAAACTAGGCTACCTTAGCCAAGGAGTTGGTTACTCAATGGAAAACTTCTAAAGATTAGATTTTTGAAATTCTTAATATTCTTGTTAAGAAGCAAATACCAAATTTTAAAGCCATCAGCATGGGGCACCTAAGTGCCATTTTAGGAATTGTTGTATACTAGGTCTAGGCCTTGAGTGCTTGGCATACCAAAATGGAATAGCTTATTAAGGAGGATAAAGAGCCCATGGGCATAATAGAGAAGCTTTTGGGAACCATGCTCCAAGATCTTGCACAACCCACTACCCTAGGGATTATTAGTGATGAAGGGTTCCAACATAGAGATATTTTGGTGACTCAAAAAATCAAGGGTAAAAGTAAAGGATAATTAGGGAAAGATAATAGTATAATATTAGACATGATATTCAATGTAAGGGAGAGGGTCAATGGATCCATAAGCATTAGGGAAGCTTTGGCTAGAAATGATAAGGATTTTGATGAGCTGGTTGATCAAGAAGAGGAGTGTATCACTAGGCTTGCCATAGACTTGGGCTTAGTGGATGAACAACATGAATGATATATGAGTGTCTTTTAGCAGTAAAGGCCCCCACATCCAACATTCTAATTATGGTTTTTTAGATATGGTATATTCTTTTGTAAAGGCACATGCTAGTTTGTTGGCGTGACTGTCTCTAGGTCAGCATAATTGTCAAAGAGATGTGTATCATAGTTTTTTACAGAGACAACTATTTTTATCTTTATACACCTATATTCTTAGATTGATTTGTATACTATTGAGCTCTTCTATAAAGTCATGTATTACCATTTGTAAAAGAGAGATATTTTGAGCTATTTTTATACCACTTTTAAGCAATTAATACAAAAGATAAAGGAATTCTATAGGAATTATATGAGTTGATGTGTTTGAATTTATAAGTTTCTCAATTTCTTGTCTAAGTTAGATATGAATAGCTTCTAAAAATACTGAGTTAGATCATTAATTACATGGTTGTTAACTTGTGTAATGCTAGTTTAGTTGAATGAAATTGAGTTTACTTCATGTTATTTTCTCTGCAACAAACATGTGCATTAGCTATCTAGATGTGGTGTAAAACTTTAAAAGTAAATCCAATTCTTACTTGTATTGTCATCTTATCTTCAAAATTAGGCCTAGATTGTAGTGAGATGTGACTTTACATTATATGCTAGTTAAGGTCATGCTTGGTAATTCTTGAAACTTTGTCAATATGTTCACAGTCAAGGATCATTAATCACCATTTCTTTCTTACTCTAGCCTTTATTTTTACTCTTTCTTTAAACAACTCACTTTAGTTTAAAACATTATTCATAACCATTTAGTTTAGTCATAGTTCAGATCTAGACCGATTTATCAAAATTCGATTCAAGAATCATAAAAGAAGGCACTAAGATGGATCTTAACCATCAAACTTTATAAATATTATGGAACAGTCTATGTTGCTTTGCTGTTATTTCACCATAGTCATCCTAATTTTTGAATACTTGCAACTCATGCCCTAAATCCTTTGGATCCTAAAATGAGAAGTGTTATTTAGACACTAAGAACACCTATTTTACATTTAGAAGCATCAACAAGAGAAGCTTCACTGGCACTAAAAGGAGGGTTATTGATGCTAATTATCCTAGGATTTGTGATGTATTTGCACCTTTGGGTAGATCTATGATCCCAAGTGTAAAGATTGGTGGTCTTGGAGGTTTCTGACATATCTTTTTACTTTGTTAAGGAAAATATCATAGTTCTTTGATAAATGATTGTTAGTTCTAGAATAAATAGCTTTGGATTTACGGATCTATAGTATTTGAAATTGGAATGACTTATTATGATCAAAGTTCAATTGATCCCTTGAAAATTGTGGTCAATCTCAAGCTCAAACTTGCAAAGATCAATTATCTTTGCATAATAAGATACATCCTTGAGCTACCTTTATGGAAATTTGATGTCCTTTGTCACTTCTTATGTAAATCTTTTCAAAATTCACCTAGGATGCATGTTTGGTCCTTACTTCTTATAAAACTTAACTTGACATACCACATTTTAAACATGATTTCACATCTTCAAGTTGGAATTTCCTAGGATTCACACCAGATCACACTAAAAAATAAGAGAGATTTTACTAGAGCTATAAATTCATTAGAGAACTAGGTGTGACAAAGGTAGATGAAGAATTTCTAAGTCTTTACCCACTTCTCCTATTCAATGAACCTTTACATTTAGACCACATCCAGGTATAGTTTGGCTAGGAAGTTGACACATTAATGTAAAAGGGATAGTCCATGATTTACCATGTAATCTTAAGAAATATTTGCCCATATTTAGTTCTACTCATGTTGTAATTGTGAAAGAACATGTTAAGTATTTTAAATATACTTTAAAGTTATTAAATTTTATACATGAGGATGTAGCATGTAGACTATTTCTATTTACTTTCAAATATGTAGCATATGAATGGTTCCTTATTTTGCTTGATGATTGAATTATCGCTTGGAAATATTTTAACACCATTTTCATTAATAAATTTGGGAAGATTATTAGTCCTTGTGTCATTTATCATCAATTTACAACCACAAAAAGAGATGTTAGTGAACCTATAAGGTCTTTCAATGCTATATTCTAAGAAACATATAGCAGGACTATAGAACCTTACAAACCTAATGATGTTCTAGCCCTAGAGATCTACATAGATGCAATAGATCTAATGACATATATTTTTAAAGAGATCTATCCCAGTTATAGCTTCATTAGCCCAAGCTTACTCTAAGGTAGTGGTTATTAATGATCATATGCAACCACAAGGCCACATGTCATACTCCATCCCCAATGTTAACCCATAAATACCTATTTTGAACCTTTTTCCAAATAATAACCAAAATATCCTAGCTCTTAATCAAATTCTAACCTAAACATTTTTCCTACTGGTTATGCTACTCCTAATCAAAATCTAGGGTTCTTGAGTCACCAAGATAGTAATGGATCTTCTACTAATGTCAAAAGGCCTTAATACCTTCTCCTGGTTCAAATAACAATTAGGTCCATAATTTTGAGATCCTTAAAATTGATAATGAGTCTATATTAAAGATGGCTCAAAAACTTAGCACCAATTTTCTCCAATTGCAAAAGTAAGTTGGTAACATTGGTGAAAGTTATGGAAGGAAATTTATTTTCTAAAAGTTCAATAGACTAGGAAATAGGTTTCACAATGATAGCTTCTACAATAGTAATAAGACTAATGAACCCTCTGCTAGTAACAAAACCATGGACATTAATCTCATAGACATTATTTTCCCTGACTATTGTAAAGTACATGTTACTGCTAAACATGGTGAGATTGATTGCATTGAGTTTTGCAAAGCCTTTAAAGCTTTTCAAGAATAAATAGATACATTTGAAGTAGTCCCTAATAAGGAAAGCAATGAAAATACATTTGGCCCTAATCCTTTTGACTAGATCCACACAGTAGAAACCTTTGGTTTCCCATTTCAAGAGGAAAATGAACTAGATGAGATCCCTGAAGAAATCCATGCATTTCAATAGTTCTTGAAAAAAACTTACCCATTGAGGAACAAAGATTAGAAGAAACCTTTGACCACTTCAAATCCTCCTAATAAATATGGGACCCCTCCTAACACTACTTCAAAGAATGACCCTGAGCCACCTAGAGGAAGTTCCTCCAAGCCTAGGGATGATTCACTGAGCAAGACTGGCTATAATATTATTGAAGACATGAAGAAAATCAAGGCCAACATCACTTTGTATGAGTTAACATAGATAAAAGAGCAAAGATATTTACTATTGTAGTCCTTGAAATTTAGCAAAACTCTTAAGACTGATCATGCTAATGTAATGGTACATAAGGCCAAAGCTAAATCCCCCCCTTTTCTTGCTCATAGTTAGGATGTTTGGTAATAACTTGCACAATTGATTATTAGACTTAGCTGCCACTACAAATATCATGCTTACTAGTATATGTAAACAAATTGGCTTAACCCCCATCAAGTCTGATAGATTGTCACCCAATTAGACAAGTGAAGGGTAAAGGTAATTGGAGAGATTCTGAATGTTCACATATAGATAGCTTCTGAACCTAGAATTCAACAATTCATTGACATTCAGGTGGTTGATATACTACATGCCAATGGGTTCTTGTAAAGTAGGGAATGGACCAAGGCCTTAAATTGGTATATGTCCACTAACTACTCCCACTTATGGCTACCTTAGAAATGAGTCCCAAATCAAATTAGACTTGAGAGGGAACCAAGAATGAAACATATGATAACAAAGTATAATGTTGTAAATGAAAGGTTCATCATAATTGACTCAGGCTTAGGGTTTTCACCTTAGAAGTAGATAGGAAAGATGATTTGAAGGATAGGGAACCTCCTCTTAGGCTATGAAAATTGCATTTTGATGGTGCTAGATGTAAGGTAGGATCAGTGGTTGGCATTGTCTTAATTGATCCCACTAGAAAAAGGTACCATGCCTCTTATAGAATCCAATTCTCCTAAAACAATAATATTATTGAATATGAAGCTCTCATCCTTGGTTTTAAATTTGATATCAAGAATAAAGCTAAGGAGTCACTAGTTTTTGGTGATTTAGAACTAATAGTCAACTAGGTCAAGAGTAGGTACTAATGTAAACTCTCATAACTTAAGAAGTATAAGTTTAGAGTCTGGGACCTAATTGAATATTTTGATGATTTTAACATCACCTCCATTCTAAGGGAAGAAAACTAAGCTATAGATGAGTTGGCATCCACTACAACAAATCTCATCCCTAATCCAGACTACATTGATTTAGTATCAAATTGGTCCCATGTCCATCAATGCCTGATAATGTTCATCATTTCCAAATCTTTAATGATGACCAATAGATATTAGATTTCTTGACCAATTTTGGGGAATTTTAAACCCATTGCATTTATGAATTTGATGAAAATGCAATTGTAGGGAATAAGTTTGATATCAAGGTCATTTAGTTGAATGACAATAAAATCCCTAAAGGGATGATTGCTCTAGAAAGATTGTTTGATCAAGACAAACTAGTTGAGGTGTCCAAAATCCCCAAGGTGAGTGGAAAGGATTACAATACTATAGATATTGGCCTCCAAGAGCAATCCCAACTAGTGAATGTTGGAAAGAATTGCATAAATTTTAAAAATGAGAAAGCCAAAGAACTCCTTACCAAGTACAAGTATGTTATAGCATGGTCTTATGATGACCTAAAGATCTTTAATCCAAGGGTCATTACCCATACCATACCCCTTAAATAAAGTTGTAAACCTTTTAGACAAAAATAAAGACCAATAAAACCCATGCTAGAACTTATGATCTTCAAAGAGGTTAAAAGGTTACTAGATGTTAGGATAGTCTTTCCTATCAGACATTCAACTTGGGTGGCCAATTTAGTGCCAGTCACGAAGAAGAATTATGAGATTAGGCTCTATATTGACTTTAGGAATTAAATAGAGCATTAAAGAAGGAAAATTACCCTCTCCCTTCTCTAGATAAGGTATTTCAAATTGTTTCAGGTTTAGACATGATGTCCTTCTTAGATGGATTTTCAATTTATAACCAAGCACTGGTTGACAGAGAAGATAGGATGAAGATAGCCTTCACAATAAAGTGGGGAATCTTTGCTTACAAAAGGATTCCCTTTATACTAATCAATGTAGGAGCTACCTTTCAAGGAGCCATGGACCAAGGCTTCCAAGGTCTAATTGGTAAGTGCATCATCATTTATATGGATGATCTAATAGTTTTCTCCAAAAATAGGGAAGATCACTCCATGCACCTACAACAAGTTTTTAAAATATATAGAAGGTATGGCATTTATTTGAACCCTAAAAAACTATATTTTGTGTAATTGAAGGAAAATTATTAGGACATGTTATAACAAAATATTGTATCCCCATAAACCCTAAAAGAGTGAGGGCCATATCTAGAATTGAGCTCCCAAACAGTAGGAAGGAACTAAAGTCATTCTTTAGCAAAATAAATTTTGTAAAGATGTTCATTTTTGGTTTTGCAAAAATTGTCAAGCCATTGAATGACATGCTCAATAAAAATGCCAAGGTAATATAGAATTAATAATCCAAGAAGGCATTCAATGAGATCAAAGAGGCCATAGGTGAAGCTTTGATGCTTATAAGTCCAAATTTCTCAAAATATTTCTACTTTTACTCTTTTGCATCTGACCATACTATGGCTACTATATTGACTCAAAAAGTTGAAGGGTGTGACCACCCAATAGCATTCATGAGTACTAATTTTAATAATGTTGAACTAAATTATTCCATGATTGATAAGCAGGCATATTCACTAGTAAAGTTAGTAAAGAAGTTTAGGCACTACATCCTCAAAAATAAAGTACATGCTATTCTACCTGACCTTGATACTAAGATTATGTTGAGTTAAAATGAGATGGGAGAATGTAGAGGTAAGTAGATGTCACTTTTACATGAATATGACTTGGAAATGAAGGTAGAAAAGTTGGTAAGGTGACAAGGTTTGATTAAGATGATTGATAACACTAGCCCTAGGCTAAGTATCATGCAAGTAGGCTAGCATAATTTCAAAACAATGAATGGTATGATTCAATCATACACTTGATAATTAATGGTACTTGTCCTATAGGTCTATCTAGGGAGCAAAAGAGAGCTTTGAGACTCAAGGTAGCCCACTACCTGATCAAGGATAGAATCTTGTACATAAGGAACTTTGAATGAATATACCTAAGACGTGTTTCACAAGAAGAAGACACCCAAATTATGGAAACCTTCCATGAAAAGCTAGGTAATGGACATCCCTCTAGAAGAAAGACAACTCAAAAAAGCCTAAGGGATATTTATTATTGGCCTACTATCTTTAAGGATGCTCATAAGCATGTGAGAGAATGCCACTCGTGTCAAATATTTAGCACCAAAGAGCTAAATGCAGTTATGCCTCTATAATTATTCATGATTGACAAACCATTTAAATAATGGGCTTTGGAATTTGTTAGAGTAATCAGCCCAAACTCATATGAAGGTCACAAATACATCTTGACTTTCATGTATTATTGCACTAGATGGATTGAGGTAGTGGCCACTAAATAATGTAGGATGGAAGAAGTGATCAATTTCCTAGAGGATAATGTATGTATTAGATTTGGGACCCAAGTTTCTTTGGTATGTGATAATGGGTTTGCATTCATTTCAATTGAGATGATTTAATGGGCTTATGACAATGGTGTTACACTTAAATTTTCTTCCAATCACTATCCCCAAAGGAATGGTGTTTCTGAATCTACAAATAAAAACTTAATGAAGGCAATCAAGAAGTATGTAGAAGACAAACCTAGAACTTGGCATAAACTACTCAAATTTGTACTCTAGGATGATAGAATAAGGATCAAACAAGCCTTGAAGGTTTCACCCTTTTTGATGATATATGGGTAGGATCCCATTTTTCCCATCACTTTCAAATTATGTACATATAAATTTATGAAAGAATACATAGAAAAAAGCCACGAACATGCCTCTTCTAGGCTATCAGACATTGTTTAAATAGAAGATGATAGAGAAAAGGCTTTTAATGACTTTAGTAAACACTAGGCCATGGTGAAAAGATGGTTTGACAAAAGGTCTAAATTTAAAATGTTCAAGCATGGAGTCCTCCTTTGGGACAAAGCATCTAAACCCAAAGATAAGCATGGAAAATTCAAACCCCTATAGATTGGCCCATACCAGATTGTAAAGACACTGGGGAACAACACCTTCAATCTCAAGGATTTACAAGGGGCATAGTTCATATTGCCTACTAATAGGCAATACATCAAGCACTACTTCTCTACCACCCCTCCTAGGGTCTTCATGGAGTAAGATGTAAGGTGATTAGATTAAATTAGGTAGGTTTGTTAGTTTTATTTGAGCATCTTTCCTTTCTTATCCTTAGTTTGTATATATGTTTGTTCATATTTGTTTGGTTTCCTTGTCTTGCTTTCTTCCTTTTGTTGTGTATTTCTTGCTTGTTGTTTTACTTGAGCCTAGAAGTTATGAAACATGCTCAAGATGTGACCCAATTCTAAAATAAGTTATGAACCCCATACAAGGGCAACCATGGTCCTAGAACCTAGCATTATTATATAGCTTAGAGAAACTAAGTATAGACAAGTGAAGAGAAAATCATTCCATGAGACCTGAGTCATGACCTTGGATCCACACTAGTTTTAAGAAGATTTGCACTCAACGATTGGAGAATTAAACTATCAAGGGTATGCCATTAGCTAGCACTTAATCAACATCCTTACCTAAGACAAGAGTTGCAGCCCTGAGTGATCCTCCCAAAATCAAATATTTGACTAGACCCTAAACCTGGCTATCTTGGTTCCCAACCTTACTAGAAGCATAAATATCTAAAAATAAAAAAAAAATAAAAAGAATAAGAATACAAAGAAAAAAAAGAAGCTTTCATACAAAGGAAATTCAGGAAACCTCCATCGGGGCTATGGACATTGGTTGAAAATGGAGCAAGGCCATAATTAGAGACAAAGGTATCTTTGCCAGGGCTATGGATGATGGTAGCAGAGCAATGCCCAAGCCCTCCCTAAGAACCATGATTCATAATGAATGTTCAGTGTACCCTAGGTCAATATAACTGATTGAAGGTAGGAAGCTAAGGATTGCTTCTTGAATCATATGGAAAATAGTAAGTGGAATCAAAGCACACACACAAAGCTCATGTATGTCTTAATGTTTGTCCTCAAATCTTTAAGTGCAAGGTTGTTTCAACCCTAATTGGATCTAAATGGTAGTTTCTTTGATCAAGTGGAATGATAAACTCAATGTTTGTTTGAACTTAGAGTTTGGAAATTCTAACATATTGCTATGTTTCTCCTAGAAGTTGCCATTTGTTAGGACCCACATACCCCACTTTTTTTAAAAAATTGGGGACCCTTGAGAAGTCTTTTTGCACAAGTTTTGAAGCATCTGAACATTGAAGTCTTTAATATAACTTGAAGATCATCCACTCTATTAAGGATCATGCTTGTGTGATTTAATCCTCTTATTTTAGACTAATATTTCTAACAAGGTTATGTGAGTCATTTTACAGCTTCCATGGAAGATTTAGGGTTATGTATTCAAAAACCTTAGGTGGCCCTTGTTTCAAATTCAAATATTGGAGGGAGCCAAGTTGGCACGAACCAATTTTAAAGAAGCTATAAATAATGAGTTTGTGTGGGTTTAAGTCATGTTTTTATAACATAACTCAAACTCTTCTTTGTTTCTTCCCCCTTCTTTTCCTAAGTTCCTCAGGTCTAATTTAACATGGTTTCACAATATCCCTTTTTACATTACCTAACTTAGCCTAGGTTATTAATATAAGGCCCCCATAATTATCTCAACCTTAGCATTATCCTTGTAATAAGTGATTTTATTTATGTCCTTAGGTCTAATAGTTATCTCCCTCTCTCTTTGTAGGATCCTATGATCGATGCTTGCTCATTGGATTTGATTAAATAAAGTATCATAATTGAAAATATTTGGCTTAAATGATGTGCACCATGATAGATCAATGGAAATTACTCACTTATTGGATTTGATCCAATGGCATGAGGCATGGGAGGAAAATTCAAAAGGAGCATAAGGCCCTGAGCATAAGATGTGTGGTGACTTAATGATTGAAAGGAAGAAATAAAAGGGCCCACCTAATAAAGGCATCTAATTAATGACTAGATCCCTCATGTGGATCAAAAAATATTATCTACTTGTTATATTTGATCCAATAACATGAGCCCCAAATGGATATTGAGCTTTATTTGACCTCTGATAATGAAGGATTTTCAAGGATACATAGCTAGACTTGGTAGCCCTGAATATCCATGGAGTGAGGAATTGGTCTAAATTCTTCTTTTTGAAAGATAAGTTATAGCCTATCTCATAATAGGAAAAGAAGAATACCATAATTAATTGAAGGTAAAATGACCTGGTTTCAATTTAAATGGTTGATCTCTACCATGCCATGATAAAACTAGAGATAATGCATTGCATTGATGTCCTTACACCCATATTTATTGATTATAGGATAGATGGGAAATGGATCATTCAGGAGGGTAGTTCTAAAATGGTGGCATACATCTCTCCTATAGAATTTGAAACCTATTACAAGCTACCTTTAACCCGTCTCAACCATCTTTACATGAGGAACTGGGATAACACCCAAGACCTTGATTTAGTCCTCGCACCCTGGTTAATTCAAGGACCCCATGTCTTCAGAACCCTATATGGAATGATTCCCATTGTCTAATTTAGGGAATACATTAGAATATCCATGACTCTACTAAATCGAGCCTTTGGTTCCCCTTCCACCAAATATGTAAACAAAGTCTGGGTGTCTTATGTCCACTTTGTGATAGAAGAGAAATTTCTCTTTCTAGTAGGAGACCTAATTAGCTTCTTCTTGGCTAAGCAATTCATATCCATCAAAATATAGACCTATAATAAATTATATATGATGTCCTATCTATTATATTCCCTTCTAGCCTCTGTATCCTTCCTTGGTATTAGGAATTGGTCCCTTGATGGTAGAACTACAATTTCTCACCATTATTCCAAATTGTACATATTCAAGTATAGGAACTGGATGTGATTCATTTTTTATTGTGTTTTCCTAACCATATATGAGGTCATCACAGGCATTCTTATACCAAGATTTCATCCCCTTATTAAGAGATAGATAGAAACCATGGGGGATGTATGGTATTATCCAGACTACACTATCATTAGGATAGAGAGGATCCTAACCCAACCCTACAGGCTACTAGTCCATGTTGAGTAATAAATCACCTCCCAAATCATATAAGGTGTGGATAAGGTATGCAAAGAGAATAGAAAAGGCCAAATCTACCCCCTCCCATTGGTATTAAGAAGATTATAATAAAATATTAGAAGCAGTTGGAAGTCATGGTAACACATAGGAATTCTTTTGATTTCCAATTAGATGACCTTAAAATGTGAGGCCCTAGGGGCAGGGTGGTTAACCAAATTAAGGAGAGAAATGTCCCTAAGATTGAATATGAACATAAGCTAGGTGTCAATGATGAAATCTATATTAGAGCAAAGAATTTTGAAGAAATGCTCTCTAGAATCAAAAGCTATAATATCAAGTTGGAATGCATATTGATCAAGGAAAACAAGCCTACAAGGGAGATATGGCAGTTGCATCCATTGTAATGTCATTTGTTTCTAGGACCATTTGGGACCACTCATGAGGAGCCATCTGATCAAGGGCAGCCATATAAACCTCAATGCCACTAGAAAGAGCCTAAAGCTGGATAGCCTCAAGATGGAAAGGATAAAGGCAAGGAGAAAGTTAGAGAACCAAGATTGGAACATAGACCTAGGGAAGGTCCATCACCTCCAAAACTCCCACAAAGGCCACCTTCTCCCATGGAATTTATTGACATGATAGCTATAGAGCTAGAAGAGACATTGGAGGGTGTTCTTATTGATATAATAGTAGCATATGGCTTAGATAGAGAAGGGTATCCTTATATAGAAGCAGGAAAGGAGATGGTTCCATTGGAAAAGGAGAAAAGGAAAACAAATCTTGCCTTGGTTCCTATGACTCCAAGGAAGAAGCCTAGGTTGACCTTTACTCACCCTACCAATGAAGTCAACCTCTTTAGTGATGAGAATCCAATCCATGGACCACTCATCCCTGACTGGTTCATCTATGGGTAGTTGTAGAAGATCCGATCCATCTCTCCTTCATGGGCCTTAACACAAGTTGGCTTGAAAATACATGATAATATCAAACCATGGATTAAGGATATAGTGGAAAATCAAAAAGAGAAAATAATATAGATTTGACATATTTAAGGGGGATAAAAAATTGACATTTAGGAGCCTCTAGTAATGCAAGTATGAAGGTGCCTGAGCCTCCAAAGTTCAAGGAGCTAGAGGTTAAAGTCCAAGTCAACCCAGACATAATAGGATTGGAAAGGATCACCATGAGGACAACCATGGTTGGTCAAGAAGAATTCACCTTTAAAAAGGTGGAACCATTCATAGGGATAACCCTTATTAGAGGACAATAACTTGGAGAGGTCCCCATCCATGAAGAAGACATGGAAAGTTTAATTAAGGCTCAATCTCAATAGGCTAGGGCTAGTGTCCAGGGATTAGTGCAAAGAATTAAGAACCTAAAGAAGGAAAAAGGGAATTTTCAAACTTAAGCACTTTTATTAGTGCCATATTCAATGATTAAAATTCTTGAGGAGTCATTCCATGACATGTTCAGATCACTAAAGTCTATTAAATTAAAGTAGGATGCACTGGAAAACTAGGCCACCTTAGCCAAGGAGTTGGTTACTCAATGGCAAACTTTTGAAGATAATATTTCACAACTTCTTAATACTCAAGTTAAAAAACAAATACCAAATTTTAAAGCCATCAACATGGGGACCCTAAGTGCCATTTTGGGAGTTGTTGTAGACAAGGTCCAAGCCTTGAGTGCTTAGCATACCAAAATAGAAGAACTTATTGAGGAAAAAGATCTCATGGGAAAAATTGAGAAGCTTCTAAGAACCATGCTCAAGGATCCTGCACAGCCCACTGCCCTGGGGATTATTAGTGATGAAGAGTTCCAACATAGAGCCACTTTTATGACTCAAGAAATCAAGGGTAAAAGTCAAGGACAATTAGGGAAAGATACTAGTAGAATATTAGACATGATATTCAATGCAGGGGAGAAGATCAATGAAGCCATAATCATTAGGAAGCTTTGGCTAGGAATGATAAAGATTTTGATGAGCTGGCTGATCAAGAAGAGGAGTGTATCACTAGGATTGCCATAGTCTTGGGCTTAGTGGATGAAAAAAATAAATGAGCTATGAGCATCCTTTAATAGTAAAGGGTCCCACCTCTAACATCCTAATTATGGTTTCCCTAAGAGATGGACTATTCTTTTGTAAAGGCACATGCTAGTTTGTTAGCATGATTGTCTCTAGGTCAACATTATTGTAAAAGTCACGTGTATCATAGTTTGTTACAAAGATGACTATCTTTATCTTTGTACACCTATATTTTTACACTGACTGATATACTACCTAGCTCTTCTATAAAGGCATATATTACCATTTGTAAAAAATAGATACTTTGAGCTATTTTGGTACCACTTTTAAGAAATTAATACAAAAGATCAAGGAATTTTGTAAGAATCATCTAGGTTGATGTGTTTGAATTTATATGTTTCTCAATTGTTTATCTAAGTTGAATATGAATATTTTATAGAAATATTGAGCTAGATCATTAATTATAGGGTTACTAACTTGTGTAATGCTAGGTTAGTTGAATTAAATTGAGTTTACTTCATTTTATTTGCTCTACAACAAAAATGTGCATTAGCTATCTAGATGTGGTGTAAAAATTTAAAAATAAATCTAATTCTTACTTGTATTATCATCTTATCTTTATAATTAGGCGTGGTTTGTAGTGAGACATGAGATCAGGATACTTTACATTATATGTTGGTTAAGATCATTATTGGTAATTATTGAAAATTTGTTAATATGTTCACAATTAAGGATCAACAATCACCATTTATTTATTACTCTACCCTTTCATTTTAATCTTTCTTTAAACAACTCACTTTAGTTTAAAACATTATTCATAACCATTTAGTTTAGTCATAGTTTATATCTAGACCAATTTGTCAAAATTAACATCAAGATTCATAAAAGAAGTCACCAAGTTGTCTCCCAACCATCAAACTTTATAAATATTGTGAAACAGTCTACATTGCTTTGTTGTTATTTCACCACAGGGATCCTAGTTGATAAATACCTACAACTCATGCCCTGAATCCTTTGGATCCTAAAATGAGAAGTGTTCTTTAAACACTTAGAGCACATGTGGTACATTTAGAAGCATCAATAGGATCCTTGTAGATTTGAATGAGCAACAAGAAGAGCAATAAGAAGATGGTACAACCATTCATTGTGATAATGTTTCATCAATATCCCTAACAAAGAATCTAGTCTTCCATAGATGAAGCAAGAAAATTGAGATCCATTATCACTTCATAAGGGAGTTGGTAGAATGAGGAGATATTGAGTTATAATATTGTAGATCTGATCAGTAGTTAGTTTATATTTTTAATAAGCCATTATCCAAAGACACTTTCATGCATCTAAGATGAAGGTTAGGGGTCATAAATGTAGTAGCATTAAGCCTACAAAGTTTTATGGTAGCTCTAGAGTCCTAATATAGAGCTAAGGATTTTAATAGGGTATCTACAGATCTTGATAGTCTAGCTATGGATTTTGTTAGTATAACTATGGAATTTGTCAGTCCAGCTACAAATTTCATTAGTCTAGCTACATATTTCATCAGTCCAACTACATATTTCCTTAGTCTGGCTATGGATTTTAGAAAGCTAGCTATGGATTATAATAGAGCTTTGGAGATGTTCTAGAGATGTAGATAGAATGCTATGGAGATGCAAAAAGGTGGTCTAGAATGATAGAAATAACACCAGAGATCCACTCCAGAAAGGCAAATGCAAAGGTTTAGCTCTAGAGATCAGTTCCAAAAATAAAATTGTAAAATGACACATATGACTTCAGATTGAGGGGGAGTGTTGGAATTTAATCTTCCATTAGAGTATTTAATTTAGCTAGCCTCCACAATAGTTTTTGAGGATCTTTCAAATCTTCCCTAGCAACTATTTGCCCTGCTAGCATTGAATATGGAAGGTAATTTTGAATGGAGTTTTGAGTGCCATTTTTGGAATGGATTAGAAAAGATAAAAAGGAAGATTGCTACAGTCAGTTTTAAAGAGAGAGAAATTTAGAAGAGAAAGACATTAAGAAAGAAAGCCTATAGTAGTAGAAAGAACGTGAAGGAGAATATTGCAAAGAATAGAAGGGTTTATGTGTAATAGCATAGCGTATGCATAGAAAGCTATATAGTTCCTGTACAACAATTTTAGAGATGAATGTTTAATATTTGCAGAGATAGGAGAAAATCAGAAGAATAGAGAAACAACTTTGCATTAGTTTGTATGAAGTTTTTTTAATGCATTTTAATAGTGGAAAATATAAATATGTATTACTTTTATTGTGTATTCTCTCTCTCCTCTTTGTGTGTTTGTTTTATGATATCCAAATTAATATAGAAATAAGTTTTTTAGACAACCATCAAAGCCCCTACCTACAAACATTAAGTTGCCTAAAATTCCAAGATCAACACAAAGCTTTCAATCTTAGAGCAGTCCAATGTTGATCAAGTTTGGAACTAAAGTGATACAAGATTGAGAGAAATATTTCAAACAAACCTTTGTTAGTAAAAAACCTTAGAATCACACAACAAAAAATCCATGTTCAAACCACTTAGAAATTGTTGAGGGAACAAACAAAAGAAAATTTTGTAAACAACCCTTGCAATAGTCGAGCAACCCCTAAGTAGAAAATATTCACCCTTTCACTCAAAGATTGGTATTCAAGAAGATAAGGGATGAAAAAATATTTTAATAAACCCTTGATCTCCTGAGTGAAATAAAACATTAGCCAAGGCGTGGTGTAAATTGAGATGAGGAATGAAAAATAAGGAATTCTACTTGATCAATTTATATCACTATGCTTATTGAAGACCAATATCACACTTGCAATTGGAGAGAAAATTAAGAAATGGGATTACAAAGGATGGGTGAGTGAGAGTAGAGGGATGAACCTTAGAGGAATGAATGTAATAATAAAATGGAAAAATATCCTATAAATAAGTAGAAAGAAGAATAAAACCAAATGTGTGCCATTAATGGCTTGGTATGCATTGGCAAAAAATGAATGCAAAAGGATTTGGGAATTTTTTGTGTATCAAGCTCTATTTGTATTGTAAATGTATTAAAACTCCAATTTTACCATTATATTTTGATTTGTGATTTGCAATCAGGAAATTTGGGGTGTGCTTACACACTTTACAATGAGTCAATATGTAGGTCAAGTTTGCTTTTTTTTACATAACAAATCATAAAATCCATAGTTTGGTTTCAATATGGTTCAAGAGTTTTCATGCAAGAAAAGTCCAAAAGGTATGATAAAGGATTCATTTAATATAGTGAATTAGGAAATTAAATTTTGATTACAAGTTGACTCAGTGAGCGAACATGTAATCAAAGTATGAAATTACTCATTTTTTTCGAAGAAGTTAGGAAAATCAAAATTTGTTTATGAGCCATCTTGTTGAGATAAAATGTAAGTCAAGTTTGATAATCTCAAAATTTTGGATAGGCAAAAGACAAATTTAAGAAGTTAGGAATATGGAGACAAAATTACATTTTGTAATACTTGTACACAATAGCCTTTTCAAGTTTTTTGTTTTTTTGAGATTTTCCCCTCTATGACCTAATTTATTATTTCATATTTTTTATTTCTTCCTCATTCTATGGGGTTTTCTCTTTCTTTGTGGTGAAAAGTTTTATCTCTGATCTAATAGATTGCAACTAACATGATGGACAATAAACTACTTTATAATTAAGGTATTTTTAATTGCCACCTTATAGAGTTGCATCAATTGAGCACTACACCCAACACTTAAAGACAAACTATTTTGGATCCATTGGGTACCATTTTTTACATTCACAATAATATTCTCATTAAAAATGATTTGAATGTTGAATTCTATCACTACATTCTATCTTCCCAAGGTGCAATGAATGAGGGCAATCCACAAAGGCATGGCTTGGGTAGGCGTGCTTCATGTTCCAAATGATAGATGGTTGTTATAGATGTAGTAAGAGGTTGGTTAAATCCTAAAAATAATCCTAGAATCCTCAAAAATATAGATGCATTTAGGTTTTATTTTTTATAAGCTTGACTCCTAAAGAATATAGGAGGTCAGTTCACATTAGTGAGTAAAATTCCAACTCAGACTATTACAATGACAAAAATAAAACAATGCCCTCTTTTTCATGTCAAGATAATTATAAGAACCAAAAAATATATATAAAGAGTCTTATAGGTAGATAATGTATTCTTCTAATAATGACAGACACATACAAAATTGAAAATTCTACCAAGAATGGAGGAAATGAAAGTTTGTAGATTATCTAGCTATTTTTGACACATGTAATTGAAGTTATAAATAATTTAGGGAGAAATTTAGAAGCTTCAATCCATGCATTGATGGTAAAAATGAATGATGGAAACAAAACCCAACATTAATTATTTGAGTATGATAGTGACTTCATGTATAATGTGAACACAATAATCTAGGGGAGATTTTAAAAAACTATAACTAGTCAAAATTGTCATTGATAACCATAGTTTCAAACAATATACCGATGAAAATGATTAAAATGAATTACCTTCATGTCCTTCAGGATTATATATGTTTTCATGGTTGTATGTTTTGCTTTGCTTATTTTTGTTTGTTTGGGCTAATGTTGGAGACACACTTGAAATCTTTCAGCCTTCTTGGCTGGTTTTCTAATCTTATTTTTTGTTCTTGCAAAGATGAAATTATTTTTGGTCCCCTTTTTGATTAATAAATTTTACTCATTATCAAAAAATAATCTACAAAAACAAACAAATTACCCTAAAATTTTTTGTATTTAAAGGATAAAAATATAAACCATTCACATTTGAAAAGGCTTTAATCAAAATCTTCTTCATGTTGATTCATGATGAGCCTTGCCAAATTAGTATACTGTACACATATAATCCTAGTGTATACACCCTAAATTGGTCAATAAACCACACATATTATGTATTTTCATAGTCCTTTCACAGGAGACCCTAACTTGAGAATATGAGCTTTGTTCACATTTAGCCATGTCTTTCATTTTAGTCATTTTGGGTCTTATTCTATTCTTGAGTCACCTTTTTGCCTATTCTCAGTCATCCCAAGTCTTTCAAATAGTCATTCCACCTTAGCCAAGTTAGGTTTTCTATCCTCTTTCCATCCCCCTAGGTCCCTAGCTTGTAAGATAGGAGTGTTGGGATTGGACTATAGTGTTGGACCCTAGGGTGTCCTATTTCTAGTTTTGAATAGGAGAAATGCACAAAAAATAATTTTGAATAGGAGAAATGCACAAAAAATAATTCAAGGTCTTTTTGAGATCCAATGATCAGCTTATTTTTCTAGATGAGTCCCATGCCCTTTTTTATCTTCATCCTTAAGTTTCCCAATGTTGGACAAATGCAAATAAAGCTCTCAAATTCAAAATAATTAGTCTCCTATATAAATAACTTCACAAGGCATTTTATATCTAGCACTTACCATTTTGGCATAGTACATAATTAAAAATTAGTCAATAGTATAGCTCAACATTCTGTATCACACATAGAATTTCATGATTGATCAAGGGACTATGAAAAAGTCATTATTACATCTATCATGTGCATTGATTAGGCACATTCCCTAAGGGAGAACTACATTTGATCAAGGAAGGGACTATGAAAAATTCATTATTGCATCTATCGTGGGATTGGACTATAGTGTTGGACCCTAGGGTGTCATATTTCTAGTGCTCTTATTCAAGGTCTTTTTGAGATCTAATGATCAGTTTATTTTGCTAGATGAGTCCCATGCCCTTTTTTATCTTCATCCTTAAGTTTCCCAATGTTGGACAAATGCAAATAAAGCTCTCAAATTCAAAATAATTAGTCTCTTATATAGATAGCTTCACAAGGCATTTTATATCTAGCACTTACCATTTTGTCATAGTACATAATTAAAAATTAGTCAATAGTATAGCTCAACATTCTGTATCACACATAATTTCATGATTGATCAAGGAAGGGACTATGAAAAAGTCATTATTACATCTATCATGTGCATTGATTAGGCATGTTCCCTAAGGGAGAACTACATTTGATCTAAGACCCTATCTTGAGGGTTAATGTAAGCAACAATTAGGATAATAGGGGTTGTAGATCCTACGATCATTCTTCCCCTAACCCATTTTTCCCCTTTTTTCTTTTGATGTATGTATTATTTTCATGTGTGTATATAGACTCAGGGTTTGAATATTGAATCATATTTACAAGGAGATCCTTCGATAGTCATGATTTGAAATTTCACAAGTAGATCAATATAGAGATAATGAATAAAACCCAAAAAGCTTAGACCTCTGTGACCAATTTAGACAAAAAATGGTAGGAATAGGACTATAAAACTAAACACTAAGGTGTATTATTTTTAGAAATTCTATCCTTTCACTTAAAAAAAATTAGATCCTAATTTATGATAGTGTCCTAGTCTTGCACCTCAATTTCTAGTTCTTGAATCATTCATTTCAGTCTATTTTTAGATAAGTTTATTTCTCTTCCTCATGTAAATCATTTGATAAAAATCTATATTTTACCATAGTAAACTATATTTTCCCCCTTAATCCATACCCCTTATTATTTAGGAACTAGACACTAGTTTCCCATAAATAATAAAACATTTGGTGAACCTGACTTACTTCAAACAAGCCTAAAGCCCTAGCTATACTTAGGGTTTTTCTTTCATATTTTGTGCAAAATTTTAATTTCAATTTTTTTATTTTTATATAATTTTTTGTGCATTTCTCCTATTCAAAATTATTTTTAGAATTTAAAATTATTTTATAGTTTTCAAAAATTCTAAAACCCTAGCTCAAAACACTAGATTTCCAAACTAGGTCCTCAAACCCTAAGCCTCCCCCTACATTTTTTAGAAAAATATTTGGAAATTTTTGCACATTATTTTGATAATAAAAAATATTTTCAAAATATCCATATTAGTATTTATTTTGTGTAAAATTCTAATTTCAAAATTATGATTTTTGTATAAATTTTTGTGCATTTCTCCTATTCAAAATTATTTTTAGAATTTAAAATTACTGCATAATTTTCAAAATTTCTAAAAACCTAGCTTAAAACCCTAGCTTTCCAAACCAGGTCCTCAAACCCCAAGTTTTCTTCCCTTACAATAATAAAAAATATTTTGAATTTTTTTCAAATTGTTTGGATTATCAAAAGTAATTTCAAAATCTTGATGTTAGTAGCTATTTTTGAATTTATTTGCTTAATAATACTTTTCAAAATTCTCTGTGGTGAAAAAAAAAAATGGCCACAAAGGCACTTCTTCCCTCTAATCCTTTAGATAAATTTATAATTTTTTCTTATAATTATGATAATGATTGGACAAATTTGCAAAATTGCACATTAGCTAAAAACGTGGAAAATGATTTCATTTACAATGATGAAAATTACTATTGTTGTAATGAGGAATATGATGATACATGTGAAAATATTAATGGCAAAACAATAGATGCATCTTATCCTCTCAAACCTAGCTCTTTTATTCCCTCTTCTAAATAAAATAATTTTGATAAATGGGAAGGGTACTTTTCACCTCATTCTCCTATACACAATGAACTAAATAAACAAATTAGTCATGTACTTTCAAATGAACCTCTTATTGGTGATAATTTGCTTCCATATGAACCTAATCTCTCTCTCTCTCTCTCTCTCTCTCTCTCTCTCTCTCTCTCTCTCTCTCTCTCTCTCTCTCTCTCTCTGTCTCTCTCTCTCTCTACTTCTATGTTCAAATTATAATAATATAAATGCAATAGAATAAAATTGTCAATGCATGCTTCAAATGATCCATCTAATGTTTCTAACTCTACTTTGTCAAAAGAATGTCTAAATGAAAACTCTTCTTCTTTTATTTCTCATATTTCACATGAAAATAGTACATACACTCCATCCATGGATAACATAGATGCACATGATATTCCAATTTCAAATGATCATTTATTACATATTAGAAAAGAATTAAATTATTCTCTTACACCTCTCCCTAGTTACACTGAAAGTGATAATGAGTATGATAGTGAACATGCAAATGGATATGAAAATGAGAGTGATTATGAACAATATTCTAATGATTACAATACATAGAACAATGATTATTATCGTGCACATGGTGAAGAATAATATTCATCTCATGTTTCTAATTCTTCTCTCACTCCTCTCAAACACAATGCACTTCCAAATGTTGTTTTTACTTCTATTCATGATTCTATTTCAAATAATGCACAAGTTCATGCTAATAGCACATATTCTACTCAATTAGAATGTGATTCACTAAAACATGAAGATACCAATTAATCTCCCAAGCCACCCCTCACTACAGTAGAACCTAGTTCTCATTCTTCACCTAAAGAGAATGGTAGCCCACATCCCTCTATTAAGGTCCAAGCTATCATTACTTCCAAGTTTCAAGTGAGCACACCTCCTCTTTATGATCTAATTTATAAATGTATCATTCCCATGGTTAAAACTAACAATCAAATTCAATGATTAAATGAACCACTTCAAGATACTAATATACCATCTCAGGAGATTATATCTTTAATACATGTAGTTGGTGAATTACAACACCAAGTACATCTCCTTACCTGAGAAAATAAGACTTACAAGTCTTGGATGGATGCCAATGATCTACATGGTAACCCACTTTTAAAGACATTCATAAAATCTTCATTTCCTAAGCATTTCTAGATACCATCATTACCTCACTATGATGGAATTGGAGATCCATTTGTATACCTTCATGCTTTTTGGAAGGCTTTGCCATATCATGCGAGTCCTTTGATTCTAATAAAGTTATTCCATTAGATATTAGTGGGGGAAACACATAATTGGGTCTTTCATCTCCTCCTCATTGGCTTCTTGCACACATATGATGATTTAAAGGACAAATTTCTTAGATATTACATAGAAAACATAGGCTCTCATGTTACATATGAGAAATTAGCTGCATTACATTAGAACACTTTAGAACTAGTTACTGACTATATCTTATGATTCAAAACTCACATTCTAAGATTAATATACAAACCAATAGATTTATATATTCAACATATCTTTATTAAGGGGCTTTGTCAACCTCTCCTTGAGCATCCATTATATCAGGGAAATTCCTCTTTCAAGCACTTATGCTATATAGTTCTAGCTTTAGAAAATAAATTGGGATTGATTAAGGTAGACTTAGTTGATCAAATTACTCTAGATTTCATAATAGGATCTTCATATACACTCCTATCATTCAACATCCACCATATCCTAAACAAGATAAGAGACCATAACCAGAAAAGCAAGTGATTAAGAACAGAGAGCTAGTATCTAAAGTATAACCTATAGTATGCACTATAGAGAACAACATCAAGGCACCATTAAAATTTGATTCAAATTAGGATATCCCATCTGTCATATTATCTACACTATTAGATAGGAGGTTAATCACATTACCTTCTAATCATCAATGAGATCCACATCTATTACATAGACAACCACATTGACCCTTTTGTAACTATCATCGTATCCAAGGACATAGAGATAATTATTGTTATGGACTCAGAGATTGTATTCCTTGATGTGTTGATAGTGGAATTATAACATTCACATAAGGGGCACTAATATCTCCTCCTTTATATAACACTTGACCTCATTCCTCCATGATTGAGTCATCCTAGGACATTCCTTCACAGGAATTATCGATCACTCATCATGAGAGTAGTGTGGGTTCTAGGATAGAGTCTCATAGGAGATCTCTCATTCCATCTATTTAGAAGGTTTGGAAACTAGTATAATGAGAACAACATACATGTATTAGTATATTCTGAGGAATACATAGTGCAATTCCATATACATATCCAATATAGTCATAGGAGCTTTATTGATCTAGAGAAATATTCACTATGACCAGATTTTAGGGGTACTATCTTACATAGAAATTCATTATGGTTAAGATTAAATAAGATCCCATCATATGTTTTAGCTCCATCCTAATCTATTACTCAGTCATACACATCATAGTAGAGGCCAAGGCCATAAGTTATATGATTATGGATAGATGAGCCTCCTTTATAGCACACAGTTCTTATTGTACATCTAATAAAGTTACATTTTGTAGAATCTCCATGTCTAGCTATAGTTAATTCATAGTAGATAATATCAGATATAGAGCATATTCTTATAGAGCATGAATAGTATGGTCATTTGTTCAGTTGGCAATCATGGTTTAAAAAGTGATATAACACAAATTGATACAACATACTTTCATACTAGCATTTGTTCATAGATTCACTTATCAGGGCAATGATGGAGCCAAAGGTCTAGCTAGCCTTTGTATTAATGAGCCACTCTTGGGGAAGTAATATGTACATCATGCTATCTTACATCCCCATATCCTAACAACTAACATTCCTAATTACTAATAACTATCCCTAGCCAAAACCAGCTTATCAAAAATCTAGATCTTACCAAATCTTATTTTACCAACCTCAAACTAGTTCAATTTATATTTACCAATTACAAAAACCAACAAATTTTTGCTTACATATGATTACAAATCAATCCTAACATCACACCTGAACTTATCAACAAAAGTCAAATCACATATCCCAATTAATATTTTACCAAATATATGCAAAACCTCAACATCAATACCAAGTCAACTACTCTTAAATCAATAAATTACAAATAATATATACCAATCCATTCCAAAATCCATAACACAATACACATGAATTTAAAATTAAACCAACATCTATATATATATATATATATATAACCAATTTTTCAAACACATATACACTATATCAAACACAATCAATCATGAATGGGCATCATGCCCTCACTCTCAATCTCCCTCTCTCCTCTAGTACTAATCTCATAGTCCACTCTAGTGCTTTATGGCCCCACACCTCCTCAAGATCTTAAATGCCTTTTATGATTACTCTTTTGCTCTAATAGCCAACCATGATCCTTGCACAAGTCCACATATCACCACTAAAGATCAGTGTACTCATCCATGATCCTTGTGCTAATAGAACTATAATCAAGTGGAGGCATCCTATACCTATTTATCTTATCCCTCATCTCATCTCTCTCCCATCACCCTAACATATTAAGATATATCTATTATAGCTCTATCAAATAAATGAGCATAAACATTGATTGTAATTGTTGCACGCTCTATCAAACCCTCCTCCATAACATCATCAGGAACATGCCATGTAAGCTCTCAAAGTATCAACTCAATGATGATCTCCCAATACTCATCATCTCCACTCCTTACACCAGCATGTGCTTCATCTTGGGAACCTCCCACTCCAACTACATACAAAATACAATACTACATTAGATATATACTTTCAAGTTAAACTAAACTAAGTACAAACTTATACATAATTCAAAAATAATTTTTATTTACTTCCCATCATCTAGATCGACATAGGATCATCATACTCAAGAATACCCACTCCATCAATAGGATACAATGGATCCCACTAATGCCTCATCCACCATGAAGTATATGTCTTTGTGCATCCAACATCATCTACATCTACATCCTATGCATCCAAGGGTAATGGTGCTAACTCAGCCTCAGTAGGCCTCCCATGAGTTCCTACCCTTGCTAGTTCTCGTGCACTCCTCACCCACACCCATGATGCTAGGGGTACATATTATGATACCCCAAAATATCTAGTCACATGCTCATACTAAAAGCACTCATATACTCCAACCTAGCAGTCATGTAACCAATAATTGACCCTTATATACCACAACCGCACTCCATCCTTGGGCCACCTAGGGAATCCTTTATATGGTCTCTGTATGATATCTTGAGCCACTAATCTATCTAAAAATTATATATAGTGATCTATCCTAAGAGATTGGATAGCCAATGAACTCATCCACCACTCCCCATATGGCTATGGAGGTGCCCACCTCTCCCTTAGTAATCCTATTGGTCGCATAATGGTTATGTGCTCATAAGCCCAATAATGAAATAAGGTAGTTGCACTCACATCACCACTAAATGCCTCTTGAGTGAATTGGTAAATGTCCCTATATAAGTTGGAAATCATAGTCTTACCCCTATGAAAACATAGTACCATACACCTTGACACTATTAACAATATTATACATCCTATATGCAATCAACACCTCACTCCCATCCAATACAATAAATGAATCCAACAACATGACCAACCACTTACATAGATGTAGAACACTCAAATGCATAATAACTAGAGATAACACATCACTATCACTACCTTTTTGATGTATGTCTGAGGGTACACCAACAAAATATACTAACACCTATACCATCCTGCAAAGTCACACACCATCCACCAACCAACAAATGTAAAATATGGTACACATCCTCTAGAGTAATAGTAATCTCCCCTATAAGAAGCCATAAAGAACATGTATTTACATAATACCTCTCACATAAGGTGGTAATCAGATACCTAGCCCACTACACAGTGCCTAGGTCACACACATGACCCAACCTTTCCCTATCCATCATAGCACTCTCATCAGCTGACAAAGGTAACAATCTCAGTGTCTCCATCACCTAACCTTTATGGAACTCCCTCATCCATACCTCATTCTAAAAAAACACCAAAAAATAGCATGTATATTAGTCAACCATGTCCAACCAAATAGCCAAGCTAAACAATAATAGGTAGCAAATTAACATCCTAGAAAACTAGCCTCAGTAGACAATAGTGTTGTAAAAGGACACTAGCACTAGAAAACAAAACCAAAACTTGGACAGTAGTGTTGAACACTAGATAGGAGCATTGACAAATAGACAGGCACAATAGAACTATTGTAAATTTCCTAAAACACTTCAAAATAGCTTAAAAACATCAAAAATAGGTTGCCAAATAGGCAAGAATTATATGTTTTAGTTACTTACCAAGGCAACCTCCCCACCAGCCTCCACCTGGGCTGCCAATTGCTTAAATTAGGTTGTGACAAGTACTCATCTCCTCGACATATGTCCTACTCTAAAGCTCTAAATTTTAATCTAGTCAATGCATAAATGAATCAAAAATCAATCCAATTTTTCTATATCAAACAACTTTCTCATTCCAAGCAAAACACCATTTTGCCCATAACTAGAACCCCGTAGCTCTGTTTTACAAACCATTTTATTCCATAGATTCATAAAAATAACACCTTTGACATAAAGTAAGCCTCTCTCTCTTACTACATCATTTGCCTACTATGACACACATATCTCTATAGATATCTTATACCCAGACACATAACTTGATCCTCACCAATCAAAGCTCATTCAAACTTTCAAATAACTTAGTCTAATTAATTCAACAAACTTTCAATCTCCTCACAACAAGCTAAATTTATTTTTACTTATGCCACTAGTCATCACTTTTGGCTCAACCTCCTATATCGCAAATTTCATCCCTCTCCCCAAAAGGGGGAATCATTCCTGCTATTCCTATTCCTATAATTACCCAACATCCCTATCCACTCTCATAGATGGATATACAATAGTTCATACACCTCTAGTATTAAGATGATCAAATTAAACTTAGCTCAGTCAAGATATATAGTGATTCAAACTATATGGGTCACTCAACATTACTCGGGACATTTAGAGGGATACACCTTTAGTTTACAGATACACCATGATTCTTACACATGCAACAGTCAGATTATCAGATTCAAATCAGATCAGTCAAGACATATAGTAATTCATATTACAAGGGTCATTTAACATTAGTCAAGACATTCAGAGGGACATACCTTTAGTTTATAGATACTTAAATTAGTCAGATATAGTGGTTTAGATTATATAGATTCACAGTGACTTCGATACAGATTCAAACCAAATAGTAGATTATAAGCATAGTGTAGAGCAAATTGTTTTGATCTCTAGTTTTACACATGGGACATGGTAGGATGGCTCATATCACATGTGGTTATAAATATTACAAAAAATATACATACACATCACTCATATACCAGATTTGGGGGCTTGGCACAAATGTTCATGTTATTTATCATCCAAGATTATATATATTGGAATGGTAAGACATGTCATTATCTTATTTCACATGTACCAGAGTTTCAGATTACACCCAACTATAACTAGGTTGTCACTCTATTGGAACATATGATTGTCTATAGTGGTTGGTCCATAGCATTACCCAGACACAAACTACATGAGTTTATGTAGGATAGAAGATAGACATTGGTTTTGGGCCTCCAAGAACTTAACAGTTCTAGTTTAGATTAGTTAGAGTGGGGGCATGATAGACTTTGCTCTTCATAGTATATAGATACTATACACACATTTTGGATTACATGAATTTATGTGGAACAGAGGATAGACATTGGTTTTGGGCCTTTGAGCATTTCTCATTTCTAGCTAGATTCAACACAGGGGGCAAGCATGGCCCTCCTTCTCCATGATTACATGGATTCTATATTCAGATTCAATATAAGGGGCATCCATTTTAGGGATTCCTTCTTTCTCCAAGAATTATTCGGCTCTCCATCCACTTCCCTACCTAAGAAGTGAGTTGGATCCTTTTTCAACATAATTATCTTCACACAGGTAGGTTCAAGTACACATTTTATTTTATTTCTTTTAATCTAGTACTTCATTTCATTGCATCACTAGAATAAAAGGGGGGAAAATGTATAGACCCAAAATTGGTAAAGCAACAACACATATCATGTCTTTTTCATAGTCCTTTCATAAGAGACTTTGACTAGACAATATGACCTTTGTTCAAATTTGGCCATGTCTTTTGTTTTAGTCATTTTGGGTCTTACTCTATGATTGAGTCACCTTTTTACCTATTTCCAATCATCCTAAGCCTTTGAAATAGTCATTCCACCTCATCTAGGTCAGGTTTTCTATCCTCTTTCCATCCCCCTAGTCCTTATCCTATAGGATAGGAGAACTAGGATTGGACTACAGTGTTGGACCCTAGGGTGTCCCATTTTTAGTGCTCTTGTCCAGGGTATTTTGAGATCCAATGGTTAGATTCTTTCATTAGATGAGTCCCATCTCATTTCTTATCTTCATCCTTAAGTTTCCTAATGTCGGCCAAATGCAAATAAAGTTTTCAAATTCAAAATAATGAGTCTCCTATATAAAGCAATTCACAAGGCATTTTATATCTAGCACTTAATTGGCATAGTACATAACTAAAAAATAGTCAATAATATAGCTTAAAATTATGCATCACACATAGACTTGCATGCTTGATCAAGGAAGAACCTAGGCAAAAGTCATTCTTGCATTTACCATGCACATTGATTATGCACGTTCCCTAAGGGACAACTACATTTGATCTGAGACCCTAGGTTGAGGATTAATGTAGGTAGTGATCATGACAACAAGGATTCTAGATCATGTGATAATTCTTATCCTAACCTATTTTTCCCCTTTTGATTTTGATACATTTATTATTTCCATGTGTGTAGATAGACTCAGGGTTTGAATATTGAATTAATTCTACAAGGAGCTCCATCAACAGTCACAATCTAAAATTTCATAGGTGGATCAATATAGGGATAACGAATAAAACCTAGAAATCTTAGACATTCATGACCAATTTGAAAAATAGTGATAGGAACATGACTATAGCACTGGACACCAGGGTGTCTTATTTTTTGCACTCCTATCCTTTCATCTAATGAAAGTTAGATCCTGATTTGTGATATTGTCCTAGTCTCACACCTTAATTTATAGATCTTGAACCATTCATTTTAGTCTATTTTTAGATAAGTTTATTTCTCTTTCTCATGTAAATAATTTGATTAAAATATATATTTTACCATATTAAACTATATTTCTCCTCTTAATCTAGACCCCTTATTATTTAGGAACTAAACACTAGTTTCCCAAAATTAATAAAACACCTACCTAAGAATTTTAAGCTTCAAGGATCTACCTGCCTATCTAGTGGTATTGCTACCCACTTTTGTTTCCCAAAATAATTCATAACCCCTAAAGGTTCTATTCTATTTTACAAAAATCTTATTTTCCCACATGTTTCCAAGGTTTTAGGATTTTACATAACTTGATTCCTATGGTCAGGATTTCATGCATAATTGTATTATAACTTTGTTGAATCTATGAATGGTGAAAAAACACTTTAAGTTTCCTAATAATATATAAAACATAACAAAAAATCATGGAATATGTCTGGAAACATAACCCACTACCTCAATCCCATGCCCAAGTGAAGAACAAGATTACTAACAGACTTCATTTTCGCATCTAAGTTAACCTTGAATAACATCTTCTATCGAGAGAGTTTCATCTTACTAAATTATCAATACTAGTTATAGTTTTGTTGTGGTTAATATGAGTTCAATTACCTTCTTCAAAAAAATGTTCTTTTATTAGTTCAATGATTATAATTTACATTATGGAAATAATTTAGTGTTGTCAAGGTTCTACATCTCTAAACTGTAAGGCTAGATTTCAGTTTTACAATAATACTATTGAATAGTAGTTCCTTTATTGTTCTAGATGAAATTGGTGAAGGTTTGGCATAATAGTTCTATGATAAGAACCTACTTGGATTGATGTGATAGTTACAATTTCTATTATGGAAACAATATGGTTCTATCATAGTTCTCTAGCTCTTAACCTTAAGGCTAGATTGAAGTTTTATAATATCATTGTTGTAGTAGTTTCATTGTTTTTATAGATGAAACTAGTGGAGGTTTGGCATATTACTTATATTATGAGACTAGTATGAATTAGGAGAAGAGGATTTATTACCAAATTTTTGATTAAAAATTAGAGTCAAGATACCAATTTATAAACAACTGCAACTTCACTAGCTTTAATTTACTCAAGTTATGGAACAAATTGTCTATTTAGGTGGTATGTAAGATGCTTGCTGATAACACTTGAGTTAGGTTATATGTTTAACTCCTCAACAAATCTAACATGAGTAAAAAGGTCAATGTTTTAATTGTGAACAAATATATTTGTGGGCATAGATGTGCTAAAATGTTGTTTTACATTGAAGGAACTAATGAATAAAAGAGGATGAAGTAGAATTAGAGGGTGTTGGTGATCAATATGAGGAGAAAAAAATACTTAACCAATTATTTATTACCATGAAATTTTAGGCATTAACCCCATAAAGTTAGTGGGTTTCTTAAAAAAATAGAAGGTGACAATATTGATTAACTCAGGAAGTACCCATAACTTTATCAACTATAAGATGGTTGCCAAATTGAATTGTTTAGTTTATCCAACTCTAAAATTTTAGGTCATGATTGTTGATGGTAGTAAAATAAGTTTTAAAAGGAAATATGACATTAGTAAATTTACTATGGGAGGCTACTTTTTATATTATCATATGCTCACCATTCCCATGGGAGGCACAAATATTATGTTAGAAGTTGAATGGCTAACCATTTTGAGAATGATTGAGTTGAATTTCTAGGAGGTTTTCATATGTTTTCATTCAAAAGGAAGCACATTTTAATTCCATGGGATATGTTAAGATTCCTCATAGTTGGTTAGCTCTCATAAGATGTAGAAGATACTAAAAATGGGAGTGGATGGATTTATTGCTTAACTTTTTCTTTAGAAGCATTGCCAAGTAAAAGTGCCTACATCACTAGATCTAAAAAAAATGAAGAAGGAAACAAAATAGATTTTAGAGATATGCTAAAAGGACTACCACCTAAAAGGGATCATGATAATGCCATTCAGTGGGTCCTAGGGATCTGACTGCCCAACATTCAACCTTATAGGTACTCGTATGTATAAAACAAAGAGATTGAGAAGATGATATAAGAAATGATCAAGGCAATAATTATTTGGCACATCAAGAGTGCTTACTCCTTTGTAGTGGTGATTTATATAAAATATATTTTAAAAATGGGTCACGAAGATGTTGGGATATTATTTGATATCATATAAGAAATAAAAGGGGATTGTAATGGTTAATGCACAATCTCAAATGGACAAGTCCTGAAAAGCATTAATGTGTGCCATATCAATAGTATAGGAAGATTGGGTGGAGGTAGAAATATCAAAATTGGTGAATGACACATAAAATCTGAGCATGTTAGACAACCTTGTATGGAAAATAAATCCTCTATGGTACAAGGATCAACTATATTGTCATGTCTCCTTTTTAAGTATGAGTAGTTTAAGACCCTTAACCAATTTTGTGGTAGTTTCTTGAAGGCTAAGGGAAGGAAAATCAAAGGAAAAACTTTGGTTCTCTTTTTTCAAGTTGTAAAAATATACTTTTGATAAATATTTTCTAATTGTTGACTTAAAAAGGGGGCTTTGGGATCATGGGCTAATTTAACCCTTAATGAAATTATAAGGCATATAATTTGAAAAAGTTTTTTAATTTTGTCTCGAATGGAGCACCCCTTTTGGAAGGTATTTTTGAAAGGGAATGATATAAAAAGGGGAAAGAGGTTCATTTTAGAAGGCTACCATGTTTTTGAATTGAAATTTGAGTTTGAGCATGAAACGTTTGGCTTATCTCCATTGAAGACATTAACCTTCACTAGAAACCTTAAGGATGAAACCTTTAACCTCATCTGGATAAATTCACTTCAGAAGTTACAAAGGACATAATTAAGTAGTTGGTAATTTCTAGGGCTTCATTTGGTGGAGTGTAGTAGTTTACAAGGTCCAAAGAGTGATGTGGTTGTTAGAGACCCTTTGGAGGGTAGCGAGCTGCCTTGCAAGGTATTTTTAGACCAACAACCCATTGGGAGGGTCATTCCTAGGGTGTTGACTCACCTTGAGAGAAAATTTGTAATTTTTGAGGCAAATTATTAGGAGGTTTTTATATATTTTTAGTCAAATATTCATCTGGTATTTATTGTGATTTTTTAGACCTATATTTGGATGCAAAAATTAGATTTGAAGGTGTTTTGTGAGCTGTAATTATTTTGGGATTTTTGGCCAATTTTTAATAATAAAATACTACAATTTGTGCCCTAGATTTATATTTCCATAATTCTAATTTTTTTAAAGTAAGGGTTTAATATAAAAATTATAAATTTCTATTGTTGGTGTTAGGGTTTATGGTTAATTTTCAGATTTACATAATTTATCCTAAAGGGGATATTACAATGGTATCACAACTAAATTCTTGGCTAGTTATGGGGGTTTGAGTGGCTTCATGCTAAAAAATGATAGGGAAGGCCCAATGCTTCACCCCTGTGAGCATCACCTTGATGCAATGAGTGTTAAGTGGACCATTCATTCTCATGAGAGATGGGTTCATGTGAACCACTACTCATGAAACACGGGTCAATTATTTTGAATCAAAAAATTGTATAGTTGAATCTTGATAGCAATATCATAATTTTACTTTTTGTGGAAAAATACATCCTACTTATCAATTGATAAGCTTAAGGGGCTCTATAATGAATGGTTCATAAGGAACAACACTTGCTGAAGGTCTTACAAATGGGGTAGCAAGCTAAGTGGGCTTAACCTTGGAGGAAACTCCATGGTTAAGCACACTTGAGTTGGAGTAGTTCTGGGATGGGTGACCTCCCAAGAAGGTCCAATGTTTCACCCCTATGAGCATCACCTAGATGCAATGAGTGCTAAGTGGACCATTCATTCTCATGAGAGATGGGTTCATGTGAAATACTACTCATGAAATATGGGTCAATGAGTTTGACTTGAAAAATTACATAGTTCAATCCTGATAGGAATATTATAATTTGACTCATTATTGAAAAATACCTCTTACTTATCAATGATAGGGAAGTGAGGTACTACAAAAGGGAAAAGAAAAAGGGTCCAAAAATTTAGGTAGAATATCTAGAATAACCCAGACAAAACTTGGAACAACCAAGGTATAGTGACATGGATGACCAAGATAGGGCTAAGTTTGAAAAAAAATCTCAAACTCAAGAGTGGTTGACAGAAATGATAGCCGAATTCATAAAAACCATGAAGGATATGAGTGAACATAGAACACAAAATGGTGAAGGCAGAAATTTAGGTAAAAACAACCTTATCCCTCCAACAAGGGTGATATTTAGATCTACACAAAGGCCTAATCAGTTCAACTTCCTTCAGAGAGAGGAAGTCATTCTAGTAAGGGAGGAATAACCTTCTATGTGGGATGATGTGGCTAAAAGATATGAGGAGTTTATGACTTTTCCATCAAAAATAAGAGGGGAGATAAGCTTTATAAATTTCATGGGATTGAAGAAAGGCAAGGACAGTTCAAGGGATGATCATAAACCAAGGAATAAATAAGGAGATCTTCAATATGCTTTGATAAATATTACTATATCCACTTTTAGTAGATATACCAAAAGTTTAGCTAGGGCATGGATATAAAAGGTAAACACACACCTTACACTTTGGCCATGATGGAAGATGAGGCCATAAAATTTTCTATTTTGCACTTGCAGGGAGCTGCCCATGAGTGGTGGTGCCATGGTTTGGTGACATAAGGACACCACCTCATAAACACTTGTGAGGAATTAAGTAGAAAGATAATTGAAAGATTTAATAGGGATTATCAATAAATTCATTTCATTGAATTGGCTCAGCTGAAACAAAAGACTTCCATGGAGTATGTGGTTGATTTTCAGAGGGTTTCAATTATGGTAGTTGATGTTTCATAAAGAAGACCTATAGTTTTGTTCATGGAGGGGTTGGATGACCCACTTAGGGATTTAGTCAAGGCTTTCAACCCTCTTACATTTTAAGAGGCCATTTAAAAGTCTCTTGACCTTGAATTTATATCTCCTAGGGGTAAATTTTTTGCATTTGGGACCACATAAAATTAATACTTTTGGGCTCTTTGGACAACAAAGGAAAAACACTTTTAGGTAGCCTAGGATGGCAATTTTGGAATAGCCAAAATCAGTCCCTTTTGGGCAGTAAAAGAAGCCCTATCAGCAAGCGTTTTGGAAACAAAAAGAGCTACCAAATATGAACAATGATGGGGAGAGTCAATAAATGAACTAAAAACAAAAAATGTGTTTTTCATGCTAGGATCCATGGACTTCAGGGCATCCTTACATTGGAAAGAGGCAAGTTCACAACATAGAAGTGGTTTCAGATGGAGAAGAAGAATAAGAAGAGGTATGGACAGACACCTATGAGAAGGAACAAGTGATAAAGGGAGAAGAGGACAACTTGGATGGTACCCTTGCCACCTTATTCAAAGCTCTAAGATACCATTCTTTGCACCAAGAAGATTCCAAGGTTGAGCATCACATTGGATAAGCATAAAATTGAAGATGACTTCTATGTGGTTGGCATAGAAGAAACTTATTTAGTTCTTGGATTATAATATATACTTTCCATTGGGAAATTTACCAAAAAATATCAAACAATGGAACTAAAATTTAGGGCAACAGGTAAAGAAGTGGTGCTACACGGTTTGAGAAATAGATCACCCATGGAGGTGACTTCAAAGAGGATGAAAAGATACTTCTATAAAGGGAAGATTACTTGTGCATATGAATGTTTAGTAAGTACTAAAAATTATGATTTGGGACAACAACATCAACACTTGGATATTCAACCCATCCTTCATAGGCATGCAAAGTTTTTAGGTGGTATTCTAAATGGGCTACCTCTAGATAGGGGTTTTGAGCTCACCATTGAATTGGAATCAACCACCAAAGTGGTAATTACTACACCTCACTACCATCCAAAGTCCTACAAGGAAGAAATTGAAAAAGCTATCATAAAGCTTTTGGAGATGGGTCACATAATGCCTAGTTCTAGCCCTTTTGCTTCTTCGATTGTGTTGGTAAAGGATAATGGGTCAATGAGGATGTGCATAGATAATTGCTTATTGAACAAGAAAACCATCAATAATAGGTATCCCATACCTGAAATTGATGATTTTATTGAGGATCTTCATGGATCAATTTAATTCTCCAAGATTGATTTGAAGATCAAGTACCATCAAATCTAGGTAAGGGAAGAGGATGTGCAGAAAACCACTTTTAGATGTCACTTTGGACACTATGAGTTTTTAGTTATACCCTTTGGATTAACCAATGCACCCTCCACTTTTCAATCATACATGAACCATGTTTTTAGGTAATACTTGAGAAAATTTGTGTTGGTTTTCTTTGATGATATTTCTGTCTATAATAAAACATGGGAGAAACATCTACAACACTTGGACATAGTGTTGGGAGTTTTGGAACAACAAGTACTCTTCACCAAGGCATCCAAATACGAGTTTGAAGTATTTGAAATTTTTTAATTGGGGCACATAATCAATGTCCATAGAGTTCATGTGAACCAACAAAAGATACAAGCCATTTTGGATTGGCCAACACCCACTTCTATGACACATTTGAAGGGATTTCTTGGTTTATGCAACTACTATAGGTAGTTTTTGAAGGGGTTTTCATAGCTTTCTAACTCTCTAATGGAATTCAAAAAGAAAGGAGATTTCATCTGGTCAAAAAATCCTTGGAGATCTTTTAAAAACTCAATAAGGTGATGAGTACTTGCCCTATACTTGCTATTATAGATTTCACCATTCCATTTGTATTGGAATGTGATACTTTAAAGGAAGGTACAGGGGTTGCCCTAATGAAAAAAAAACATCTTATTACTTTTTAAAGTAGAAAAATTAGGGAAGTGGAACATAGACTCTCCATCTATGACAAGGGAATACTGGCCATCATGCATGTTTTGGCCAAATTCAGAATATACTTGATTTTTGGAAGGTTTGTGGTGAAAAAAGACTACAATAGCTTGAAGTATTTGTTTAGAAAAAATAATTTAAGTGATAGGCAGAAAAATGGGTGAGTAATTTACAATCTTATGACTTTGATATTGAACATGTCAAGGGGAAGAACAATCTAGTTGTTGATGCATTATCCAACAAGCCATTTTATTATTATATGAGTGAAATTATATTTGATTGGAAGACTGTAATCATAGTCAAGTATGCAAAAGATGGATTTAATATATCTATCATGGAAATTAAAATTGATGATGAAAGGTACAAGGTGGTTGATGGGTTGACTTTGTACAAAAATAGGGTCTTTTTAACCCCTAAAAACAACAAATAATGAAGGCTATACATGATACTCCAATGGATGGTCATCCAGGGTACTTCAAAATGTACAAATAAGGGAGAGGTTATTTTGGAAGGTCCTTAAAGGGGATATTATTTAATACACCTGAGAGTTCATTGTTTACCAATGAAACAAGGATGAACACAATTTTGTAGTTAGTCATTTGTAGTCCCTATCAATTCTCACTTTAAAATGGGAAAGTATATCAATGGATTTCATCACGGGCCTACCCATGGCCCAAGGTAAGAATTGTATGTTCTTATTGGTGGATAAACTTACTAAATATGCACATTTTTTTATAGTTCTAGCCAAGTATAATTCTCCCATAATGGTTGATATCTTTTACAAAGAAGTATTTAAATGTCATGGGTTGCCTAGGAACATGGTAAATGATAGGGACAATAGGCTTATGAGTTTATTTTGGAAATAAATCTTTCATTTGGTTGGCATGAAGTTATCTTCCAGTACTAGCTACCACCCACAAATTGATGGATAGATTGAAATAATAAACAAATGGGTGAAAGGATACCAATGAAACTATGTTTCAGGGCAAACAATGTGGCATAAGCAGCTATATATGGCTGAGTGTTTCTATAATAAGTCATACCACATGTCAATTGGTTTGTCACCCTTCAAGGCCTTGTATCGGTATTATGATTTCTCCTTTGTAGATCTAATTTTAGTTGATATTAGAGTACTTGGGGTTATGGATTTGGTGCAGTAGAGTCTAGACATTTTTGGGTAGCTCAAAAGAAATCTTCAGCATGTACAAAATCAATAGAAATTGTATGAAAACCATCATCACATAGAAATAAATTTTGAGGTAGGTGACATGGTATTTTTGAATTTGAATCCATATAGACAATCTTTCATTAAGTAAAGTGGAGCAAAAAAGATAAAACCTTGCTTTTATGGTCCCTACAAAGTTCTAAGGAGGGTTGGAAAAGTTGCTTATAAGTAATAACTACCTGAAGGTAACTGGATTCATAATGTCTTCCATGTTTCATGCCTTAAAAAGGAATTAAAGGCAACACATCACTCCTTCCATTGATTTGCCACCACTTGATGATGAAGGTAAGTTGATTTTGGTTGCGAATTCTATCATAGAGTTTTAGGAAAGGAAACTTAGGAAGTGAAGGAACTAAAGCATCATGGAATATTTGGTTCATTGAAAGGATTTACCTCTTGAGGATGCTATTTGGTAAGGGGAAACCATATTGCAATGCCCAAACTTGTAATTGCTTGAGGACAAAAAATTTTGAGAGGGGAAGACTATCATGTCCCCTTCTTATGTATGAGTAGTTGAAGACCCTTAGCCTTTTTCATGGTTGTTTTGTGTAAGCAAAGGAAAGGAAAAATTAAAAGGGAAGCTTAGGTTCTCTTTTTCAAGTTGTAAAAAGATACTTTTGATAAGTATTTTTTAATTATTGACTTAAAAAGGGGGTTTTGGATCATGGGATAATTTAACCCCTAGTGAAATTATAAGGCATGCAATTTCAAAGAGTGTTCTAATTTTCCTTCTAAGTGGAACATCCCCTTTTGGTAGGGCTTTTTAAAAAGGAATGATATAAAAAGGGGAATGAGGTTCATTTTATAAGGTTACCTATTTTTTAAATTGAATTTTGAGTTTGAACATGAAATGCCTAACTTATCTTCATTGAAGACACCAACCTTCACTAAAAACCTAAAGTTAAGGATGAAAACCCTTAACCTCATTTGGGTAGGTTCATTCCAAGAGTTGAAAATGGCATAATTGAGTAGTTGGTGATTTCTCTAGATTTATTTGGTGGATTATAATGGTTTTTTAGGTCCAGAGAGTGTTGCATGTCCATTAGAGACCTTTTGGAGGGTGGTGAGTTACCACAAGGAATTTTTAGACCAACGACCCACTAGGAGTGTCATTCCTAGTGTGACAACTAACCTTGAGAAAATATGCAATTTTTTGGGTAGATTATTGGAGGGGTTTGATGTATTTTTAGCCAAATATTTAGATGGTATTTATTATGATTTTTTAGACCTATATTTGGATGCAAAAATCAGATTTGAAGGTGTTTTTTGAGCTATAATTATTCAGTAAGACAAGGGTAAGATAATTGAGACCCTGGGTCTTTCCAATCATTGTTTATCCTACCAGGAGGTGGGAGGAGGTGTTCACATATTTCATCATAGTCACTTAAGTCTTAAGGTGAAAATGTGATCATAATTATTGTGGATAGACTCACCAATATGCCCATTTTTGTTCATTATCACATCCTTTTGTAGCAAATACAATAGCATCAACATTTATGGATACATTTCAAAAGATACATTGGACTGCATAGATCATAGTAAGTAATCATGATCCTATATTTACTAATAATTTTTAGATTTATTTATTTTATTTCTTTGATGCTTAGTTGGCTCATAACTTTTAATATCATTCCTAATTTGATGGCCAAACTGAGATGGCCAACATGTGATTAGAGGGTTATTTCTAATGTTTTGCTTTAGATCAACAAGAAAAATGGGTTCAATGGATACCACTAGCAGAATGGTGGTATAACACTTATTTCCATACTTATCCAATATTTCTCCATTTTTGGCATTGTATGGGTACCAACCACCATCCATCACCTCCATCTTGAGGGTTTAGCCAAAGGTTTGAACAATTGAAGAATACATTCAAAACTAGTAGGAGGCACTCTTTAATCTTAGAGAGAATTTGGAAATGACATAGAATGAAATGAAACAATAAGTTGACTGACATTGCATAGAAAAACATTTTGAAGTAAGAGATTGTCTTTTTGTGTAATTAAAACCATATAGGAAAATTTCCTTGAAACAATAGAAGGATAAAAAGATTTCACCTAATTATTGTGAACCTATCAAGGTATTATAGAAGATAGTTGATGTAGCATACAAATAGGAATTACTTTATTCTGAAAAATTACTTCTAGTCTTTCATGTTTTCTAATTGAAGAAGGCCATTTGATAAATAATTTCAGACCAGACAGAGTTATCAAAGCTTAATGAGGAGGAAAAAGTCATTTTAGAACTTTAGTCAAGGCTTTCAACCCTCATATGCTTCAAGAGGCCATTCAAAAGGTTCTTGACCTTGAATCTATAGTTCCTAGAGGAAATTTTTTTCCTTTAAGACCACATAAAAACAAATAATTTTGGGCTCTTTAGACAACAAAGGAAAAACACTTTTGGGCAGCCTGGGATGGCAATTTTGGAACAACCGAAATCAGTCCCCTTTGGGTAGTAAAAGAAACCTTATCATCAAGGGTTTGGGAGAAAAAATAGATGACAAAGATGAACACTGATGGGGGAGAGTTAAGAAATGAACTAAAATGAAAAAAAATGTGTTCTTCATGCAAGAATCTGTGGACTCTGGGGAATTGCTATGTTGGAAAGGGGCAAGTTCAATACATAGAAATGGTTTTAAATGGAGAAAAAGATGAAGAAGAGGAGGTAAGGACAACCAACTATTAGGAGGAATAAGTGGGAAAGGGAGAAGATGAAAAATTGGATGGCACCCTTTACACCTTATCCAAAGCTTCTAGATACCATCCCTTTAGAGTGAGGGGGGTCTTATAAGGTAAGGTCACCACACTAATTGATAGTGGGGCCACCCATAACTTTATTGATGAGGTTTTGGAATCAAGATGTGGGTTATAACCTAACAATTTTAGAGGATTTAATGTGACCATGGTGGATGGATTCACCATCCCTTACAACAAGAAGATTTCAAGGTTGAACATAACATTGGGTAAGCATAAAATTGAAGATGACTATGTGGTCAACATAGAAGAAACTGATTTAGTTCTTGGATTACAATGGCTACACTCCATTAGGGAATTCACCTAAAATTATCAAGCAATGAAACTAAAATTTAGGGAAACAGGGAAATAATTGGTGCTATATGATTTTAGCAATAACTAAATGTTTTTTGCACAACTAAATGTTTGGTTAGTACTAATTTTTTTGATTTGGAACAACATAAAATCTTGGATGTTTAGCCCATCCTTGATATCCATGTAAAGGTTTTTGATATTATTCCAAATGGGATACCTCTAGATAGGGGTTTTGAGCATATCATTGAATTGGAATCCAGCACTAAAGTAGTAATTACTACACCTCACTACCACCCAAGGGACTATACGAAAGAAATTGAAAAAGTTGTCTAAGAGCTTTTGGAGATGGGTCATATAAGGAATAGTTCTAGCCCTTTTGATTTTTCAATTGTGCTGGTAAAGAATGAGGATGGCTCAATGAGGATGTGCACAAATTATCACTTATTGAACAAGAAAACCATCAAGAATAGGTATCCAATACCTAGAATTGATGAGTTGATTGATGAGCTTCATGGATCAATTTACTTCTCCAAGATTGATTTGAAGATTGGGTACCACCAAATTTGGGTAAGGGAGGAGGATGTAAAAAAAATGCTTTTAGATGTCACTTTGGACACTATGATTTTTTGGTAATGCCCTTTGGATTAACCAATGCACCCGCCACTGTTCAATCATACATGAACCATGTTTTTAGGCAATACTTGAGAAAATTCGTGTTGGTTTTATTTGATGATATTCTTGTCTATAATGAAACATGGGAGGAACATATAAAACACTTGGACATAGTGTTGGGAGTTTTGGAGCAACAAGCACTCTTCGCCAAGGCATCCAAATGTGAGTTTGGAGTCTCTGAGAATGTATACTTAAGGTACGTAATGAATGCCATGGGGTCTATGTGGACTAACAAAAGATAAAAGCCATTTTGGATTGGTCACCATCTATTACTATGACACATTTGAGGGGATTTATTGGTTTATGCAACTACTATAGGTGGTTTGTGAAGAGGTTTTCATAGCTTGATACTCCCATGTCTGGTCATCTGGAGTACTTGAAAATGTAAAAATGAGGGATAGGTTATTTTGGAAGGGCCTTAAAGGGGAGATTTTTCAATACATATGAGAGTGCATTTTTTGCCAATGAAACAAGGATGAACACACTCTTTCAATTGGTGATTCCCACACAAAAATGGGAAAGTATATCAATGGATTTCATTATGGGGTTGCCCATGGCAAAAGGTAAGAATTGTATGTTTGTAGTGGTGGATAGACTCAATAAATATGCACATTTTTTTGCAATTCTAGCCAATTATAATGCTCCCATAATGGTTGATATCTTTCACAAGGAAGTATTTAAACTTCATGGGTTGCCTAGGAACATTTTAAGTGATAGGGACAGTAGGTTCATGAGTCTCTTTTGGCAAGAAATCTTCCATTTGGTGGGCACTAACATTGTCTCCCAATACTAGATACCACCAAAAAATCGATGGATAGACTAAACTAGTGAATAAATGGGTGAAAGGATACCTATGAAGCTATGTTTCAGGGCAAACAATGTGAAATAAGTGGTTGTACGTGGCTGAATGTTGATATAATACATCATATCACATGCCAATTGGTATGTCACACTTTAAGGCCTTATTTGGGTATGATTCTTTCTCCTTTGTAGATATGATTTTAACTAAGTATAGAGTGCTTAGGGTTGAATATTTTGTGTAGAGAATTTTGGACATTTTGGGGTAGATCAAAAGAAATCTTTAGCATGCACAAAACCAATAGAAATTGTATATAGACCAACACTAGATAGAAATAACTTTTGAGGTAGTTGACATGGTATTTTTGATGTTTCAACCATATATACAATCTCCCATCAAACAAAGTGGAGTGAAAAACCTAAAACCCCACTTTTATGACCCCTAAAAATTTCTAAGGAGGATTGGAGAAGTTGTTTATAAGATTAGGCTCCCTGAAGATAGCCGGATTCATAATGTATTCCACGTTTCATGCCTTAAAAAGGCACTAAAGGTAGCACATCACTCCTTCCATTGATTTGAAACCAATTGATGATTAACTTAAGTGAATTTTGGTTATGGATTCTATCATAGAGTTTTAGGCAAGGAAACTTAGGAACGAAAGCATCATGGAATACTTGGTTTGTTGGAAGGATTTACCTCTTAAGTATGCTATTTGGGAAGGGGCAGCCATTTGCATCATCCAAACTTGTAATTGCTCAAAGAAAAGAAATTTTGAGAGGGGAGGACTATCATATCCCCTTCTTAATTATGAGCAGTTGAAAACACTTAACCTATTTCTTGGTTATTTCTCATAGGCTAAAGAAAGGAAAAATCAAAGGGGAAACTTTGGTTCTCTTTTTTAAGTTGTAAAAAGATACTTTTGATAAATCTTTTCTAATTGTTGAATAAAAAAGGGTGTTTTTTGATCATGGGATAATTTAATCCTTAGCAAAGTTATAAGGTACGAACTTTTAAAAAGTTTTCTAATTTTCGCTCCAAGTGGAGTGCCCCCTTTTATAAGGGATTTTTGAAAGATAATGATATAAAAAGGGGAAGGAGGTTCATTTTAGAAGGTTACAATGTTTTTGAATTGAATTTTGAGTTTGAGTATGAAATGATTGGCTTATATCCATTGAAGAAGCCAACTTTCACAAGAAATGTGAAGTTAAGGATAAAAACCCTTAACCTCATTTGGGCAGGTTCCTTCCAAGAGTTTTAAAGAGTATAATTGAGTAGTTGGTGATTTCTAATGCTTCATTTGGTGTATTAAAATAGTTTGTTGGGTCCAAAGAGTGTGGCACGGACAATGAAGATCCTTTGGAGGGTGGTGAGTTGCCTCAAGGTATTTTTAGACCAAAAACCCATTGGGATAGTCATTCCTAGTGTGATAACTCACCTTGAGGAGAAAATGTGCAATTTTTGGGTCAGCTTATTGGAGGGTTTTGATAAATTTTCAATCAAATATTTAGCTGGTATTTATTGTGTTTTTTCAGACCTATATTTGCATGCAAAAATTAGATTTGAAGATGTTTTGTGAGCTTTAATTATTAAACAAGATAAGGGTAAAACAACTGAGACCTCGGGTCTTCTCTAACCTTTGTTTATTCCTACCTAGAGGTGGGAGGAGTTGTTCACAGATTTCATCATAGAGTTGTTTAAGTCTTAAGGGAAAAATGTGATCATAATTATTGTGGATAGACTCACCAATATGCCCATTTTTGTGCATTGTCACATAATTTTGTAGAAAATACAGTAGTATCAACATTTATGGATACATTTCAAAAGATACATTGGACTCCAAAGATCATAGTAAGTGATTGTGATCCTATATTTACTAGTAATTTTTAGATTGATTTATTTTATTGCATTGATGCTCATTTAGCTCATAGCTCATAAAATCATTCCTAATTTGATGGCCAAATTGAGATGGTCAAAAAGTGCTTGGAGGGTTATTTCCAATGTTTTGCTTTGGATTAATAAGAAAAATGGGTTTAATGGCTACCACTAGTAGAATGGTGGTATAACACTTCTTTCCATACTTATCTAATATTTATCCATTTTGGCATTGTATGGGTACCAACCACCATCCATCACCTCCATCATGAGGGTTCAACCAAAGGTTTGGGAAGTTGAAGAACATATTCAACACTAGTAGGAGGCACTCTTTAGTCTCAAAGAGAATTTGACAATGAAACAAAACAAAATGAAGAAACAAGTTAACTGACATTGCATAGAAAAACATTTTGAAGTAGGATATTGTCTTTTAGAGAAATTACAACCATATAAGCAAATGTCCTTGAAACAATAAAATAAGGATAACAAGCTTTCACCTAAGTATTGTGGGCCTATCAAGGTATTATAGAAGATAGGTAATGTAGCTTACAAACTAAAGTTACTTTATTCAATGAAAGTACATCCAGTCTTTCATGTTTTATGTTTGATTAAGGCCATTAGACAAAAAATTTCAGACTAGATAGAGTTATCAAAGCTTAATGAGGAGGAAAAAATCATTTTGAAACTTTAAGAAATCCTCTAGATACACATAAAGAGGTTGTAGATGAGAGTAATTACAGAGTATTTAATCAAGTGGAAGAATTTGGATAGTGATGATGGGACACTAGAGGATGAATATTTTGTACGAAAACATGCAACAATAGTCAAATATTGAGGATAATATTGGTTTGAATGGGTAGGAAATTCTATACCCTTAACTACTAATGTGTATTGGGATATGTGTGGTTATATTGTGGCTAGCACAACCTCTTACTAAGTCACATGATAATATCTTAATGTTGGTAGTGGTTTTGGACTATGGGGAATCTATAGCCTTAGAGTATCAATATGAGGTAGTGGTTAGTATTAGATAATCATATTACAAATTATTTTCTTATTGTAAGCTTTTGGAGATGTTCCCTTTGTAGTGGCTTAGTTATATGTTATTAGTATTTTTATCTGCTATCAATATTTAGTGTGGATGTATTATATTATGGTCTCATTATTGTGATATATTGTTATTGCTTTGAATTTGATATTTATATTCTAACCATTGTTGTGAATTCACTTTGTCCAAGTAATTTCAATACGCTTAAGAAATTGGGATTGTTTAATTCTTGCAACAAGAAAGATATGCTCTAATGCTTATTCTCATATGTTATCCATATATTCAAAGAAGAGTTAGTTTGTGATGTAACACTAATTGATGTTTGTGATGTTTATGCAGATGAGAATGAGGGGACCAAATAAATGGTTGTGTTACTCCTAGGCATAAACACAATTTGACTTGAGAGACATAGACACTAATTTTTACCTCACATAATAACTTTATTTATTGATGTATAATAAGTATTATAGATAATTCATTAACCATGTAATCTTTCCAATGTAGTACATTTTTTCCTTGATCTTCAACAACCATTTGAGATAGAGACTAATAAATTTGATTATACACTTGGATAGGCCATCACTCAACATGGTAATCTAGTTTCTTGCCATGGTGAAACATTCATTGTTCCAATAATAAATTATCCCACATATGATGGGGAGATTTATTCCATTACCAAGGGATCTAAGCATTGAAAGCTATCTAACTGCAAATTGTTTGAGCTAACCTCTTGTTTAGTCCCTCCATACCATACTTGATGCATTTGAACATGACATAAAAGTATGGTCAAAATCGTATCCATCTGACTTAGACTTTGTAGATATCTATCAAAAGGTTCTTTTGGTTCCATATTTCATTCAACATTACTATAACAAATATCTTCATAGCTCCACCACCCACAACCATTTTTAGGTCTACTTGAGTTTCAACCTCTAAAACCCATTTACATAATTTATTTTGTACTTTCATCAATAAAAATAACTCCTCCAAATCAAAAATAAGTTGACAAAGTAGTTTAGTTAATTGAACACATACAACAAGTGCAATAATCAAACACCACAAACCTTACATGTTTTTTATTGAGTATGGATTTACCTACCAAAGGATAGACTGATAAGAACTTATTGAAAGATCATCCACTTTGGTACATACCCTACACCATTATTGAGCAAGTAGGAAATGATGTATTCAATATTAATCTTCTTTCTTATTATGGGTTTCATTGAGTCTTTAATGCAAAACCTCATCCCATTTTTTTACACCTTTGTTGGACACTTTGGATGTTGCAGGACTCTCCAACAAGTAGAGGTTAATCTTGATCATAGTGCACTGACAAAATTGGATCAAGTAATTAATGTTAGGGTTAGATGGACACATCAACAAGAGATTCCTCTATTTTAGATTGCTAAAGCAAGTCAAGTACCATCCCAATGAAATTGGTTTACAGATTGTAGGTTACCAACCTATTACCATATGGTACTATAGCTACATGAAATGGGGACCATTGCTCTTGAAGGAGGGGTAATTGATCTAGGAGGTTCTAAGTCAAAGTATCAATTCGCAACAACTTATACATTTTTTCCAATAGGTTCAACATCATCTAAAGCACATGTGAGTGTGATCATAAGTCCTAAGTCCTTTTTTATGATACCACACAAGGCCTATAATATAGTATTATACTTCATAACTTTGCAGTAATGTTAGTAGAAGCTGACAGACTAATGATTGGTTATGAAGTAGTTGTTAGCAACCATTTTCATAGTTCTACCGATGCTTCATCTCCCACATTTATATATTAATTTACACTTCTATTTTTTGTAGTTAGAATGAAGTTACTGATAAAGAGATAGACTAGGAGTATGTAGGTAGAAAAATTTGCACTTACATTTTTTATCTAGTATTCATATTCATTAGATCCTTTGCTCATTATATTCTTTATTCCTTCCCATGTTTATTAAATAGGCTTCTACAATAATGCATTTAATTTGTTAAATGATGTTTTCCATTATGTCCCTTCATAGGCACCCAGATCATCCTCTTTGTATTTTATTTTGGTTTTGAGAAGGGTTTGCTTCTACTTCATGAGAATGTTGTCCTTTACCACCATTTTCTCATTCTCTTCCTTTTGAGAAACTTCCTCTACCTCTTGATGTGTTACATTTCCTTCTAGATACCTTCTTTTCTACCTTCAATGCACATTAATAGGCTCTCTCCATTGATTTCAACTTAAACATTCCAAACTCATCTTGTATTAAAATGTGAAGACCATTTACATACCTTAAGATATACTCTTGATCATCCTCCACATGACCAGCTCTAATGTTGAACTTGTAAAACTTCTCTATGTAGTCTTTCACACTCATTTTTTTGTCTAAAATTATATAACTTCATTAATAAACTCAGCCGATAATTAGAAGGTAGAAACTTACCTTTCAACATTTCAACCATTTTGGCCCATGTCTTGATTTTGTCTTTGCATCTTCTCTCCCTTTCTAGCTGCACATGATCCCACCATATGGTTTATTATCCCTTCATCTTGGTGTAGAAAAACTTCAATATTTTGGGGTCCTCTATTGAATCAAAGTGAAAATACTACTCTAGTTCTATCATTCAATGAATAAGATCCTTAGGTCTCAGCCTTCCTCAATAGCTATGGGTGTCCAAGTTTGGATTGCCTCCCATTTTAATAGTGGATTTCAAAAATCTATTTTTTGGTTCATCTACTATCTATTCAAATTGAACCCATTGAGTTTCTCCTCCATCATCACTTACATCTGCAACTATAATTCCTCTTTTTTGTGTAGCTTCCATAGGATCTGACCTTGTTTGGATTCCTCTCAACACCTTTCCCAAATATGTGACTCTAGGTTTTTCTTCCTCTTATAAGAGGTACTCCTCTATCTCCCATGACTCTTTTTCATATTTTTCACAAGTCTCAATAGTACATGCTTCTATTTCATGACTTGAAACTGATTCTACAAAAGCCACAATTAGTCAATCCAATAAGGTAAACCTTACTTTGATACCAATTGATCCATATAGGAATGAGTGGGCCATATAAATGGTTGCCTTACTCACAAACCTAGATGCAATTTAACTCAATGGATATGCATTCTCATACCTGTATCTCAAATATCAACCATCTTTACTGATGGATAACAAATATTATAAATATTTCATTACCTACCCAAGTTTTCCTATAGAACTATGAATAATACATTATAAATTAGTCTCATGGACTAGCTATACTATGACTACTATACATACATTACATTTGAAGGCTTCTCAAACTCCACCTCTCTCCATATCTCTTGGAGATAAACTCCATTTTGTCTCTACTTGGAGTTAGAACTCTCTCCCTTTTCCTAAAATGGATATCCCTCTAATTAACTTATGATTTTCAAAAAAAGGATCTGAATCTTCATTTCCTAACACTGATATCCTTGTAGTCTCTTCAGGATTCCATTGTATTGGAAAATGGTCCTCATTTTCCAAAAAAGAAGTTATGGGTAGTTACTCATGTTTTTATCTCTTGAAGCTAAACTCTATTTTATCTCTACATTGAGTTTGAATTCTTTCCCTTTTTACTTAATCAATATCCCTCCAACTGTCTTCTAACTCTGCAAAAAATGAATGCAAATCTTTCTTGCCTCATACTGACATCTTGAAAGTCTATTCAAGTTTCCTTTGCTTTGGAAAATAGTCCATATGTCCAAAAATAAAGTTCTATGTAGTTGCTCATGTTTTGCTCTCACTGTGGGCAAAATCACTAGTTATTGTAGACTAGTGGTTGTGTTAACACTAGTTAATGCATAGCGGTGGTTATGTAGTTGCTGATTAATGTTGACTAACAATTTGGAAACTATCGCCTACATGATGTGGAGGTTTTATTGATGTCCTTAAAAGAGGTTACTTGATCTCTGGAAGATGACTAAGACTATTTTCTCATGACTTTCTTGACTTGTTGGTGTCTTGATGTTGCTCTTAGGACTGTTTTTGATCTTATTCTATGTGTACAATGTTGTTAACATGTGGCACAGACATACAAACATGCACAAATGCATCTACAACCCAACCCATGTTTTTGGTTAATTCAAGATTGCTTTTTGACCTAGATGTGCCAAAATTAGATGTAATCCTTGGGCATGCAAACATGTATAGTTGCCAATGTATGTACATTAACAATTTTCAAAATGTAGTTGTATTAGTGGGTAGTAAGAGATATTGGATTCTTGAAGTGAATTTGCATTCTTATCATGCTATGCTAAATCTTAAGAAGATTGTGCCATACAACTTTGTATATTCGACATTAAAAAAATTGCATCTTAATGATGCATGACCATAATCAACAAAGACAAATTATATTCTGGAAACCATGTGTACACAAAATTATTCTATGCCAGTGTACGAAGTCTTCAAATTAGATTAACTACCACAACAAGCAAAATTGGTCATGAGCTATTAGCTAGAAGTCAAGTTTCCACACTTGCTTTTTGGATTTAATGTCACTCTCCCAAAAGTGTTTCCATCAATATTGCCAAGCCTATTCTCACAATTTTTGTTTATTGTGGCTCTTATTCAAGTGTCTGCTATACTCTAAAACTACTTCCATAGGTTTGTGGTACATCCAAGATCATCAATTCTTTTCCAATAGATGATTTACACATTATACACAAAATTGTTCCATGCTAGTGTACAGAGGCATTAGAGAAGGTTAGTTCCCACAACAAATGCAATTTTTCATTGAAGTATTATCTAGAATCCAAATTTCCACACTTGCTTTCTACATTATTCGTAATAAAAACTATTGATTTCCAAGTTAAGGTGACTAATCTAAGAAGATCTTTTAAAAGTTGTCCTAACAACACTTCCAAATCTATTTCATAACTTCTAGTTATTACAGTTTTTGTTCAATAGTCTAAGATACTCCAAAACCACCTCCATAAATTTGTGGTAACTCCAAAATCATCACTTTGTCTAGAATAGATATTGCACACACTTCTGGAATGGTGTATTGCAATCTTTGTAGATTAAATGTGGCACCACCCTTATGTATGCCTAACCTTATGTTGTATCCATTGCCACCTCATTTGGTGAACTAGAAGACAGAAGTTCGGAATTTGCCAAACTCCACCCCAAAAAAAACATGAAATTCGTCATGCAATTCGGGACGAATTTTAAAAACAAATTTAATCAGACAAAAATCCTTGGAAATTGCCAAAATTTGTTGAAAATCGTAAAAAATTGTTGGAAATCGTACAAATTCGTGTTTTTAGGGTTTCATTGTTTTGTTCCACGGTTTCGCTGTGTTTTTTATTTGTCTTTTTTAGCGACCTGTTTCACTCCCAACAGACTTGATACGATTCCCAAACAATCTTCACTTCCAAAAAACTTCACGTGTTTCACTCCCAGGTTCCAACGCACTCCATGTGATTCCTAGACTCAACTCCACGTGAATTACGATTCGCAGAAAGACAAGCTGTGAGCAATCCAATCGATGCTACATGACTACGTCCAATTCATTACGGGACACACAATATAATACCATGTAAGATTTACAAATTCAGCACCACAATCAAACAACTTATTAACTAGTAATTACAGAATGAAAGGCCAAAAAAAAAAAATAATACATTAAATATATCCAATTAGAGCATAGGTAAAACTTGCAAATATTAAATAATCATACATCTTTCAGAGGAGTATGCCTTTTTGGGTGGAGGTGTTTGCAATAAAACAACCACTACATTAAAATTGAGAATGGTGGCCTTGAAAAGCTTTTTCTTCTTAATCATAGGTATCACTAATTTAAAAGTTTGTCACCTCTAATTTGGCAACTTAAGTACTATATTCAGATTAAGTTCAAGTTTGTTGAGTTGGGAGGCATGGGAGCTTGAGCACATGATGGTGTAGGTTGAAAAGGAGCCTTAACAGAAGCAAAGGAAGTTACAGGTGGTGACAAAGGCAACTAGTGTGGATCTGGTGCAAATTTAGGAGTTTGATAAGCATAAAGGACGCGACCTTGACTATGGTTAGATGCAATAAACTATTGGGTGGTATTATCAATCGTAACAAATGTATCAAGAGTAGAAGGGGACACAAGAGGAGATGTAACTTGTACTTGGATAACAACTTGCTGAGAAGATTAGGTCTCTCTATTATTAATCTTGAAATTTTGGGGTTTTTCCGTCACATAATATTTTCAAGGAACTTGTCCTTTTTTGGATCTCCCCCATCTCGACCAGCTTCAACAATACCACCAACTTGAGAAGCGACAATGTGGGCTACAACGGTCGAGGATTTATTAGGAGTAGAAGTTTGTCGCTTAGAAGAATTTGAAGAAGATCCATGTCCTTTAGAGCTCCATTCTATAGTAGCTTCTATAGCATGTTCCTTCACTCTCCTTGACAACCATGCCAATGATCTATCAAGCACAACCTTCAAACCATCATCGAGTGAAGCAAGTTTAGGAGTGGTCCAGTTGATCACTAGAAGAAGATCAAGAAATATTTTCTTTTACAAGCAGATTGGTGCTTAAAGGTTTCAACCTTCATTAGTCACCCACTTTAGAATATCAACTAAATAATACTTAAGAACTTTGATCAAGGGTCAATCGACTGGAATCTTTGCACTAGGCATCATCATCATCATCATCATCATCATCTCTACAACAAAATTCAAGTGCGAGTTGTCTAAAATATTGAGATCAACATGAAGTTTTCAATATTAGCAAAATATGATGTTGACTAAGTTGGGAACTAAAGTGATACAATATTGAAATAAATATCGCAAGAAAACTTTTATTATTAAAAACCCTTAGCATCACAAAACTATAACTTTATTTTCAAAACTTTGAAACTTTTGATGGACTAGACATAATAAATTTCTAGGAACAAACTATTGCAACTCTCGAGCAAACCTTCAGTTGAAAATCTTCACCCTTCTACTCAGAGATTGATCTATGAGAAGATAAGGCTTGAAAATATGATTTAAAGAAACCCTTGATAACCTGACCAAAAGAAAACCTTATCCAAGGTGCTATCAGAAATTGAGAGGAGGAATGGCAAACAAGGAATTCTACTTGATGAATCTCTATCACTAGGTTTGATGAAGACCAATATTGCACCTATAATTGGAGAGGAAATTGAGAAATGGGATCTCCAAGGATGGGCGAGGGAGTCCAGAGGGATGAATGTGAGACGAATAAATGCGAGAATGTAATGAAGGAAGATTCTTTGAGTAGGTGGAAAGAGGTAGTAAGCCAAACATGCATCATTAATGGGTTGGCATGCATTGGAGGGAAATGAATAGAGAGATTCCAGACATTTTGAGTGTACTAAGCTCTATTTGTGTTGTTTACAACATATTCGAACTCCAAATTTCCCATTCTCTTTTGTTGTATGTTATGCAATGCAGGAAGTTGAAGTGTGCTCACACACTTTACAACGCGCTGATGTGTTGTCCACTCCTTTGAGAAAAATCATAATTTGGTTACAAGATGGCTTAAGAGCCATTATGTAACCAAAGTGTAAATAGTAAGATTGAGGCTTCATTTAACTGAGTGAATATGGGAAATAAAAGTTTTATGACAAGTTGGCTCGATGAGCAAAATTGTAATCAAAGTCCAAAATTACCCATTTGATTCGAAGAAAAAATCAAAATCCATTTACAAGCCAACTCTTGAGCTAAAATGTAAGTGAAGTCGATGATCCCAAAAAGTCCAATAGACTAAAGGCAACTTGGGGAAGTCAAGAATATGAAGACAAACTTGCTGTTAAAAAACTTGAATAAAAACTCATGATTTTTTTGACCTATCATACAGATAAATAATGGTTAGGGGAATCAGGGTTGGTAGGCTTTGAGTACATGTGAGACATGCAAAAAATTCTAGTTTCCTTGATTTTAAAAAGTCCAATTTCCTTGATTTTGGCCAAATGAATAAATTACTTAAAGGAACTTGGTTAAAAGGATACTTTTGAAGGTTTAGACCTATGGTGCAGAATTTTTTTTCAAGCCATACTTTGAGGACAACACTAACCTCACTTTTTCTTGTAAACAATTCTTGAATTTATTTCCCACCATGTTTGGTATGCAACAAAGTCAGGGGTAAGCTTGTTAGCATGATTTGCATATCGGATCTATCTCTTGGTCTATTAGAATATGGATTTCTCAATAGAGTTGAGCTCTGGGGGAGGTATTTCAATGATAGTAGCAAGAGAGGTCAAGATGGCTTTGACTAGAGTAAGGAAAAAGGAATAGGTGGGGATGACTTCCTCAACTTGCTTACAATTTTGACACACTTATGATATCCATCTCTTCCTCTTAAGGTTATGTAAGTTTAAAATCTCAACCATATAATAGAAGGAAACATAAAACCTTACTTTTGTGTGAAACTATTTGATTCCTTAGGCCGTTCCTATTTTATTAGGGTTTCCATTGGTAGAAGTGATAGCATGGTATGTTGTGGAGATTGAGTATTCTCATGTATATGTATTAGGCATGATAATTGTATCCATGGATTGAGTATAATATTGGTTTGTTAAGCAACATTTTTTGAAGTAAGTGATACCGAGTAGTCAGAGATGGGTTAAAATGTTGCTTTTTTCCACTCTTACAAAGCATTCTTTTATTGTCCAATGTATAACAATAATTAGAGATGTGATACATACCATTATTACTTATCTGATCTTGGAGTTATTGGACGCTGAGCTTAGAGAGCAATTGATTTTTGTTAAGCATGGAATATACTGAGAGGGGGGGTGAATCAGTATACTATATATCTTATAAAACTTTCCTTTTATCAAATTCCACTTAATTAAACATTCAAGATATGCAATAAAACTCAAACAATAAACACCACACAAGATAGAGAGAGACACCAGAAATAACGTGGAAACCCAATGTGGAAAAAACCACAGAGAATCAATCTCAAATATATTCATGAGAACAAACCCACAGGAGCACCATACCCCTTTGCCAAGTACAAACCTCAGCTACAATTCATGAGCACCAACCCGTAGGATCTTCAAACCCCTTTGCCGAGCACCAACCCAACACCTATTCGTGAGCACCAACCCATAGGAGCACCAACCCCTTTACCGAGCACAAACCTAGCAACAATTCGTGAGCATCAATCTATAGGAGCACCAACCCCTTTGCTGAGCACCAACCCAACAAAAATTTGTGAGCACCAACCCCTTTGTGTATACCACACACCTATCTCTCAATGTTGTTATCTCAACAAATGATAGATCAATACAACATCTCCTTCCTCTCTCTCACCTTTGCTCTTCTAAGCTAGATATAAGAAATACAAATCATATTCATCTCTCACAATTGCTCTTCTAAGCTAGATATTACAATATCAAATCAACCTCTCGCATCCATATTATAAATGGCTACTCAAGCCTTTATTTATAGCTTTCAAAATGACCTTTGGCCTTCCCCCTTTGTGACCCTTCAATCCTCATGGAAAATGGCGCCAATCTTGGATGACCCTTCATATCCAAGCATTTGAAAAGTCATGTGGTGACCCTTCATGACCAAAAATGTCCTTCCCACTTTTGTCCTTATCTTTGGTGACTCTTCGTATTCCTCAAAGTGTCCCTTCATGACAAATTGTGCCTTTACCCTTTTGTCTTCACCTGGTGACTCTTGGTATTCCCCAAGATGACTCTTCATGGGAAAATGTGTCCCATCCTTCTTTTGTCTTTATCCCATGGCTCTTCAACTTCTCTATGGGCCCTTCTTTTGTCTCATATGCAACTAAAAATATATTCGTTAATATTAAATAAATATTAACTCATATTAGCCAAGATATATTTATTACAAACAACATTAAATGCAATGGGGCCTTTATCACCAATAATGCTAGACCTTTGACATCAATGACAATATTTCCAACAATCTCCCCCTTTGTCATTGATGGCAACCTCAATCCTAATACTGCCACATCCTATCACTTGCACATACTGTCATCTGAAAACATACAATAACTCCCCCTTACTGTAGCAACCTGTACATGTTCCCTGTACCTATTTTTTACACCTGTACCTGTACCTGTTATTCTCCCCCTTTGACATCAATGGCAAAGGGCCTACCTGGAGCTAACACTTGCCTCCCCCTCACTTGATGTTGAACATCAATGGCAGGAAGTAATAGAAATTACTCCCAACTCCTCTCGTCGATCTTTGAGAAGATATCTGATTTTACTTGTCCTTTGAGAATCTACAATCAACTCATTTGAATATTTCCTTCTGTATGAAAATTTAAGGTGTATCCTTGATCACGTATTTGCCTTACACTCAATAGATTATGCTTATAAAACATTCTTAGTCTTGGTTCTACCATTATCCAAAAATAAAGTACCTTTTCTAGCTATCCTGGTAGTGGTTTTATCTCTGAATCTCACTATACCACCATTGATCTTCTTTACTCTTATCTCTTGTCATATGCCTCGAACATCCTCTATCAACAAACCATGGCTGATCTTTATCTCTTACATGCAAATTTGTTTGCACCAACATAGAATCTTCAGGTAGTTTCTTTTGCCATGAGCATGACTGAACCTTCTTCCTGATGAATGGAGCTTTGAAACTTTGATCCTTCTTGATTGAATCTGCATGAGTATCCTTTTCTTTCTCTCTAAAACTATTAGCTCTTTTTCAACATTCTAATTTCTTATGACCATAATCATTTGAAACACTGCATATGCAAGAATCATTCTAATAGCCTCAAACCATAATACTGATGCAAAATTTTCTTCAAAAATATATTCCCTCAAAAGATATACAAATTAATCTATCAACTCACCTTCTTGTCATGCAAAATATCCAAGACCCAATAGCATCCACCATGCTTCAATTTTCTTAAAAGTGTCTCCTTGAAGCCTAGAAGAGACACCCCCACACAAAAGGGTTCTAGAAATAAATCTCAAGAGATTCCCACATCTCGATTCCCACATCTCCTCTGTTTCTTCCTTGATCTTCTTGTGTTTTTCTTTTAGAATCCATTTAAGCATGTCTAACCTTTTTGACTTACTAACCTTATCATTTATGATGTTCTTCTTTTTCTCAACTTTTGCAACTATCTTATCTTGACAAAGCTCATGCTCAAATGTAACAAGAGATTCTTTACAATCCTTCTTATCTGATTCTTTATCTACTATAGCAAGTAATTCATTTTCACTCTTAACCTCAACCTGATCAAACTTTACTATTTCAGGTCTCCAAACCTAAATTTGTCTTTTCTCATATTTTCTAGAGGCTCTATATCCTTTGACATACCTTGAATATCTCTTTACTTTATTTTGACATAATCTAGCAATATGGCCAACCTCATGACAACAGAAGCAAATAATATTTCTTGTACCTTTTTCTTGAATGTGACTGAGATCTCCCTTTGACTGATTGCTTCTCCTCATATAGTCTCTTGCCCTATGACCAACATGATGACAAACAAAAAAATGGCCATGAAAAGAATTTGAAAACTTGAAAGCATTGGGCTGCCTGATTGGCTTCTTTGATTTGCCTTCAAAACCTGCATCCTTCTTTCCTTGGACTAATATTTCATGATCTTTCTCAACCTTGATTAAAATCTTCTCATGATTATCCTTTAAAGAATCTAACTCAACCTTCAATTGATTACACTCTTCTTCTTTTGATGTTAAAATTGAAGTTGCAACCTCTAACTGATTCTTAAGATCTTGAATAAATATCTTATTTTCTTTTACTTCTATAACCAACTTAGAATCCAAGATACACACCTATTCTTTAAGAGCTTCAACCACAGATTTCAATTCTTGATTCTCCTTCTTTAGTTGCTTGGCCATCTGTGCTTTTCCTTTGATCTACCTTCAAGGTGTTAAACCCTTTCTGAAAGAACCTACTTTGATATCAATTGTTAAGCATGGAATATACTGAGAGGGGGGGTGAATTAGTATATTATATATCTTATAAAACTTTCCCTTTATCAAATTCCACTTAATTAAACATTCAATATATGCAACAAAAATCAAAAAATTAACACCACACAAGATAGAGAGAGACACCATATATAACGTGGAAACCCAATGTGGAAAAAACCATAGAGAATCAATCTCAAATATATTCATGAGAAAAAACCCACAGGAGCACCATCAAGTACAAACCTCAGCTACAATTTCTGAGCACCAATCCAAAGGAGCTTCAAACCCCTTTGCCGAGCACCAACCCAGCACCTATTCATGAGCACCAACTCACAGGAGCACCAACCCTTTTGTCGAGCACCAACCCAGCAACAATTCGTGAGCACCAACCCATAGGAACACCAACCCCTTTGCCGAGTACCAACCCAACAACAATTTGTGAGCACCAACCCACAGGAGCACCAACCCCTTTGTGTATACCACACACCTATCTCTCAATGTTGTTATCTCAACAAATGATAGATCAATACAACATCTCCTTCCTCTCTCTCACCTTTGCTCTTCTAAGCTAGATATAACAAATATAAATCATATTCATCTCTCACAATTGCTCTTCTAAGCTAGATATTACAATATCAAATCAACCTCTCGCATCCATATTATAAATGGCTACTCAAGCCTTTATTTATAGCTTTCGAAATGACCTTTGGCCTTCCCCCTTTGTGACCCTTCAATCCTCATTTGAAAATGGTGCCAATCTTGGATGACCCTTCATATCCAAGCATTTGAAAAGTCATGTGGTGACCCTTCATGACCAAAAACATCCTTCCCACTTTTGTCCTTATCTTTGGTGACTCTTCGTATTCTTCAAAGTGTCCCTTCATGAGAAATTGTGCCTTTACCCTTTTGTCTTCACTTGGTGACTCTTAGTATTCCCCAAGATGACTCTTCATGGGAAAATGCGTTCCATCCTTCTTTTGTCTTTATTCCATGGCTCTTCGACTTCTCCATAGGCCCTTCTTTTGTCTCATATGCAACCAAAAATATATTTGTTAATATTAAATAAATATTAACTCATATTAGCTAAGATATATTTATTACAAACAACATTAAATGCAATGGGGCCTTTATCACCAATAATGCTAGACCTTTGACATCAATGACAATATTTCCAACAATTTTTATTCTAACTCACATCTTAGAAAGGGGTAATGGTTGGAAAACAAAATAATGCTTTGGAATAGTGGAAAAAAGCAGCAATTTAACCCATCTCTGACCACTCAGTCATTAGAGATGTGATATCTACCATTGTTTCTTATCTGATCTTGGAGTTCTTGGATGGTGAGCTTAGAGATAAATTGCTTTATATTCTAACTCACATCTTAGAAAGGGGTAATGGATCTATACCAACTTGCCATGTTATATGTTTCCTAAGAAGTATTGTTCCTTTGGGATCATGAGAGACAATTTTTGATAACAAGGGTAACTAGTGAATAGGAGTTTCATTCCTTTGTAATCATGAGAGGAAAATTTTGATAACATGGGTAAATTGTGAATGGGAAACTGATATTAGGAGGAAACATTTATCTCTCATGGATGATAGTTCTCTAGGGGGTGGTTAAATTCTTTCTCATAATCACCAGGAAATTTTCATTGCTAAGTAATTCTTGTTTTTTTTTGCTTCTTTCTATTTCAACCTTTTATGGTATTTCTCCTTTTTGTTTATGCCTTTTACCCTTTTCATTTTTTTGGCTTTTTCCATCTATGGACTTATTATTTTTCATACTTATTTTCTTTGTCACCTTCTAGCCTTTTTCTCTTAATTTAGGGCAAAGTGTTTTATTTCTTATGTCTCTTTCATTGATCGTTCTTGATTTTCTCCTTGATTTTTATTTAATGCTCTCCTTGCCTCTTTTCTATGTCCCTCCTCATTCCCATTTTATCCTTATATTGTTATCTTTTCACCATGTATTATTGGTTTTATTGGCCTCTTGTCCAAGCTAGGGATAACAGAGATGAGGGCCCTTGATTGGGTTTTGGGGTTTGACATTTTGTTAAATGACAAGGTGATATATATATATATATATATATGTATATATATATATGTATATATATATATATATATATATATATATATATATATATATATGTATATATATATATGTATATATATGTATATATATATGTATATATATATATATGTATGTGTATATATATATATATGTATGTGTATATATATATATATATATATATATATATATATGTATGTATGTATGTATGTATATATATATATATGTATGTATGTATGTATTTATGTATGGGAAAATGAACAATAGGGTATATATTCTTTGTCAATTCAGATCTAAAGATGAAGTGGAAGTGGATGCAGGTCGAGATGTAGGCCCTCTAGGGAGAAGATAGATGCGATCAACCTCCACTTGAACCTAACAAGGGCCTTGTCATATGTATGAGTGCACCCTATTGTTTGGTTTGTTTGTTGGGAAGAGAGGTTAGTTACGCTCAATCTTGTACCTCATTCCTTGGGAGTTTCATTTCACATCCCCACCCCTAATTTTTAATGTAATTCATTGCAAGATAAAACTACTGGTTCCTACAAACCATTGGTTTCATAATTACTAGTTAATGCAAACTAATAATTTTGAAACACCCCCTTGAATTAATTAGTGATTTTGTCATTGTCCCAAAATGGTGTCACTTGACCTTCAAGAAATGACTAAAACCATTTATAAATGACTTTGTTGACATGCTGAAATTTTGAGGATATTCTTGAGATTGTTGTTGATATTCTATGTGTCTAGCATTTTTGACATGATTGGCAAGTTGCACAAACATATCCACATGGACATAAATGTAATTAAAACTCAACCCATGATTTTTGTTGATGCAATATTTTTTGATGACTAGGATGCCCTTCATCATACACCTTAGGTAATTTTTTTCACATGAGCTTGTACTCATGAGCCTTCTTTGAGCTCTTCTATTATCATTCTATATTATAAACTTCAAATTAAATCATCCAAGTTGCATTTCCAATTGCTTTATTTTCCTACTTGACCAAGTATTCTCTATACTCACTCCTTTTTGTTCTCTTGCTAAATCATGTATATAATAATGCCTCAATTACTTTCCTTCCCATCTCATAAAATTGTTGTCTCCAATCTGCAATTGAAGATTGTGAATGTGTTCCATTGTCACTTGTTTACCTCTCATGATAAGGGTGTAAATCTACTAAATTAAAGATAGGTGAGATATCAGTCTCTTCCAATAGCTATATCTCATATCATTCTCTAAAAATTTCCCCAGTATTATGTAAGGCCCAATATTTTTCCATTTGAGCTTGTTATATGTTCCTTAGGGACCCTATTTTTAAGAAAATGTGCCCAAAACAAGTCATCTACTTAGAATTCTTGCTTTCTTCTCTTCTAATCATCATGTTGTTTGTAAGACATGACACTCTTCGCCAACCTCCTCTTCACTTCTATGTGCACCTCATACATGTATGCTACATAATCCTTTGCTTCAACACATCTTCCACTCATACCAGCTATGTCTCTCAACTCACAAATGACTCTAGGGCTGCAATAATACACAATCTAAAAATGACTCATTGTTATAATTCTATTGATTGAGTAATTGTAAGTAAACTCAGCGTGTGCCAAAGTCATATCTCATTGTTTAGGTTTGTCTCTTACCAAGCGTCTCAATAAATTACCAAGGATTCTATTCACCACTTCCATTTGCCCATGCATTTGAGGATGATAGGGTGAACTGAAAGACAATCTAGTGCCAAAATTCCTCTATAATATTCTCCAAAAATGCCAATAAATGTTTTATCTTATCCAATACTATGATCTTTGACAAACCATGTAACCTTACTACCTCCTTCAAAAATAAATTCATGATTTTGGTGGCATCACTTATCTTTTTACGTGTAATAAAGTGTTTCATCTTTAAAAATATATATCAACAACAACAAAGATAGAGCCATCACCTCTTTGAGTTCTTGGAAGCCCAAGAACGAAATCCATTCCCATCTCCTCCCATGGTCCCACTGGTATAGGTAAAGGCTTGTATAATTCTACAGTTTGAGCATTATAAATTTTTCCTTTGGCAAGTTGGTAAGCTCTACATTCCTGCATGAATGTCTTCATATCTATCTTGAATTCTTAGGCAACAGTAACTCTTACATAGCGAGCCAATGTTTTATCAAAACCAAAGAGATCGGTTGGTCTTCCACCATTCTTTTCTCTCACCAAGTTCTCCCTCATTGAACATTTCAGTACCCACAATTTATGTCACTTAAAAACAAACTAGCTCGCAATTAATATTCTAGCCATGGAGTTCTATCCATGATGGTTGGATTCATGCATGCATCCTATATGTCTTGAAATCCAAATCCTCTACATGCAATTCCTTCATTGAGTCAAATCCAACTATTATATAATCATTCCATTCATCACAATACATCTCATACTCAATGCATATGTATCTCTATTTGATTGATCACTTCTATGCTTCAAAAAAAATAAATTTAAATAAACTAAACTCATTTCATATGTGTTTTATTCATCTTGCTTTGGCTATTTATTAATTGTAGTTCTTGATGACTTTTGTACAAAACGAACTCTTTGGGAAACAAGTAATGCCTCCACTTATTGAGATCTTGTAGAATTTCATAGAACTATTGATCATAAATGGAATACTCTTACTTTGATTTATTTAAATTCTCACTAAAGTAAGTAATGAGATTACCTTCATGACTCAAAACTGCTGATATGGTTATCCACTACCATCACAATCAACCTAAAATACTTTTTTGAAATATAACAATGCTAATATTGGTTGTTTTATTACCTTATTCTTCAAGATTTGAAAGCTATGCTCTATTGCAATAGTCCATTTGAACTCGTTCCTATCACCTTTCAGTATCTTTGTAATAGGTGCACATGTTCCACTAAAGTTCATTACATTTTTTTATTTGAAACTAGCTAATGCTTGAAATCATCATGCATATGAAATTGTGGTTATTGTTGATCATTTTGCTTAACTCCTGAAACATGTTCAGACACCTTCAAAGACATCTCATCACAACAACCTTTTGGTGGTCACACAATCTACAAGGTATAATTAATCTAGACTTCTTTATGTTTGAAGGAAAAATAGATGTAGATGCCCTAGATAACTAGCATAATTTAATCTATTCATATTACATGGTGAGTAGACCATTAAAATATCACACTTCCTCTTCTAAAAATGTCTTTTTCAATAAATAAATGGTGGGATAACTACCACACTACACTTGAAACATGTTGAAATGTTGACTTAGAGTTACCTATAGATAACTTGAATGGTTTTGTACAAGCACTTAAAATAACCTATTGCCCTGTTGGAAACTATGATGACCAGTACATCAAGTTATCTCAATTGTGCTAAGGATTTGATTAATTTGTGTAGGAATATTTAGACACTTTTCATACTTTGGTTTCAAAACTAAATGTTTAAGAATATGAGCAGAATCTTGTTTTTAAGTATAGGTTATCTTGAGATTATATATCAAATCTGATATGGATTTCCTCTAGATATCCTCCATTGGAGAAGCCTATAAATTTGTTTGAAAATTCAAAGCAAAGGTTAAAATAAATACTAAGAAAGAAGATTTCAATTCTCAAGATAAACTCTAATCTAAGCCTTTCACTAAGACCCATGCACACATCACATTAGAATTTAATATGTTATATGCATTGTGTGTTTGGATTAGTACATTTTGAAAGCTAATTACAGTTAGACATTAGAGTTTAAGTATTTTAAATGTTAGTACATAGATATGGAATAAATATTGTATGTGATTGCATTTTGTATATTATACATAGACCCAGTGTTTAAGTTACATTATGATTATATAAGGCTACTTTACTCATGTTTGTGTATGATTACGAGAACATAACTCTAATAGAGGATATTTAATTACTATTTTATATAAACTAGAAAAATGTTTTTATAATGTTTTTGAATGTTGAGCTTTCTATTATTGATATTCGATAATATCAATATAAGTCAAGTTATTAAAATAATAAAATACATATATAGTCCATATACACTTCAAACAATTATTTTATCATAATTGAAAACAATAATTAATTGGTCTATTATTTTGAAATATGAAGGTAATTGATGTTTTTAAAAGAGATAATTACCTTTATTTTATATTTAAGGAGATTAAACTATCCTAAAATAATAACCTAAGAGCCAAGTCTAATCTAGCTATCATGCATGGACTATGTTAAGATTTGAAGGTATAGTTATCATTTTGTAAATGATTAAAAAAATGTAGACTTTGGAGTAAGATTACTCAGACTTGTAACGTAGAGTAACATGCATAAAGTTTTAAAATTAATATATTAAATGTTTTAGGAATTAGTAAAATCTAGATTTAAATTGGAATTAGGGCTTTCTTAACCCTGGTTATTAGTAAATAACTAGTCATTGATCTTGGGTCGAAATGGTAAAATGTGGATTTTTACATGAACTATGGACTAAGGTGAATAGGAGTATGCAAATCATGAATAAGAAATGGAAAATGATAAAAAGGATAGATGTGGAAGAGAAGGGCATGATGAAGGCAATGATGAAGAAGAAGAAAGGAAAATACAGAGCAGAAAGAAGGAAATTTATATTGGTTCAACTTGTTTTCAGATTTGGAAGCAACTTGAAAAGGTTGGTGATGTATTATATTTCTTGGTTGTTTAAGCTCAAAAGCTTTGTGTATACTTTATTATAAAGGTTTTATTATTTATTTTTCTGTGTATATATATACTTGGAGATAAGGATTTGGCCTTGTGAATGGCTTGGCCATCCACATAACCAAATCATTATCCCCAAACCCTTAAACTTGATAGTTAGGACTGTGCAATGATTTTATTAGATGGAATAAGTTTTTAATTCTGTGTAAATACTCTGAGTAAAATAAAGTCCTAGCCATGAGAATATAACTCTAAAATTGGGTATTAGTATTTATACACATAGAGGACTGTGTTTTGTTTGATTTTTGGAACCCTTTTGGAAAATATGTTAAAATCTTAGCTTGGCTGGGAATAGGTTTTTAGAATCATGTATATATGAAGACACTTTATATTAAATTAAAACCAAAGATAGTCATTGGAAAATTAATGAAATGGAGTTAGGTTGAAAATATATACACCTAGGTACTTAAATATTTATACCTACTAGGGTATTGGGACACACACACACATGAAGACACTTTATATTAAATGAAAACCTAAGATAGTCATTGGAAAATTTATGAAATGGAGTTAGGTTGAAAATATATACACTTAAGTATTTAAATATTTATACCCCACTAGGGTACTGGGACAGACACACACACACACACACACGCACACACACACACACACACACACACACACACAAACACACACACACACACACACACACACACACACACACACACACACACACACACACACACACACACACACACACACACACACACACACACACACACACACACCAGTATATATATAGACACATAGGGTACTGTGTTATAAATATGAATTTGATTTGGTTAAACTACAATGATTTGGTACATGTAATTAAGTTTGAACAATATTTTAGCATATGGTAATATAGTTCTATTTCTCTACATAATCCTTAGGTTTATTTATTGATTGTGTTGAGCCTATGGCAGAGGGTGTGATATAGATTTAAGATGGTTATTAAATTGACAACACTTTTGATTTATATATAATATGCTTATGTTAAACTGAGGATTTGTATGTCTGATTTAGAATATTTATTTAAGTTTGAAAATTGATTTGAGCTCAAGAAATCCAATTTTTTGTTAAGTCATTTGGTTTATATATTTTTATGGATTGTCAGTTTTCCTGTATGCATACATATAAAGGATTTTGTATTAAGTCTTTTAGAAATAGATAAATATATATGGAAGCATATATATAAGTTGACTGTGTCTTTATAAATAATATATACACATACAATTACTTACTATTGATTATGCTTTAACAATTATCTTAGAACAACGATCATGTATATGGTTATATATAGAAAAGTTGACTATGCTTATTTAGATTAAAATATTAAAAAATGAATACATACATACATATCAAATTGACCTTGTCATTTGAAACAAAAATTATAAATTCGAATGAGTTAATGTCATAAACTATCAATGGAACAGAGTATTTAAATTTATAAGAAATTTGATTGTAAGTTATCACTCAAAAGTATTGACATATATACATATACAATTGTATATTTATATATCAAACATTTGAGGTTATAGGTTTTGTGAATATACGTCTTTGGTCACTTTTGACACAATGGATTGCACCCTTGATAGGAGGTTGAGCTCCTGCCTTCCACACATCACAATGGAAACTCCCCTCTTGCTTGTGGGTCTGGTAAAACTGGGGGGAGAGTCTCTAGATAAGGGCTAGCTCCCTTTGATGTATCTTTTAGGTCCTGGATTTTCTACTGCTAACAAATAAATGAAAAGGGGGGGATGAAAAGGGAGAAGGATGCTGAAAATAGAACCTAAACCTAAACTAAAAGGTGATACACCAAAAAAGTTGATCTACTCAGCTCGAACATACACTTTTCACCAAGAACAAGCTCCCATACACTTCATTTGACACAAGAAATCCTTCTGCATCAGTGAGCTAGGGGTTCATGAATATACAAGGAGTAAGAACTACCAGAGGCATCCTTAGACACACTAGGCAGCCTATTCGTAGGCACCTACACTCTTCTAGGGACACTTCTGGTAGACCTGCAAAAGGAAAACTCATAATGCACTAGACATGCTGAAATCATCCTGTGAAAGCATAAAGGAATGACTTAACACAGAACAAAGGCATAAACACATATGAAAGTTCAAACTCAGAATGGAGGTAAAACTGCTTTGTCTTGATTCAAGGTAAAATCTGGTAGAGTTTCGCCTTACAAACCCAGAGATTTTTGGGCAAAGTTTTGCCTTATAGGCTAAGAGATGCCTTCTCAAAATGAGAAGTTTACAATATATAGAAAGAGGAGAAGAAGTAAAGGTGCCCCTTTGGAAAATACTTTGGCACTTTTTTACAAGTTGGCCCATGTGCATTGAGAGCATCAGGAAGAGGAAGTCATTGTTGTTGATATCATCCTTCTAGAAAAGGTTTGCTAGAACCATGCTGTGTAATCACTGGTCTTGACTTTGGCATTCAAACATTAATGTGAAATCACGAGCTGCACCTCTTTTCCTACAAACAAGATTACTCCTTCCATATATTCACATGGTTTGTCTATTCATAAATGCAAATTGGAGAAAATAGGGCACACCGTTCACTGTCTACACCATTTGATGACCACTTGGCAAGCACTATTCCAACTGTAGGAGTAAATTATTGAGTCGACACCTCTCTTTTCCACCTAGACTATTTGTCTATTTTTTCACTTTGTCTTTTCTTGGTTTTGTCTTCTCTATTTTCTTCGGCCCTTAGGGTTATCTTCTTGGTGGGTCACTGAGTTCACTCGCAGCCTGTCCTTAAGCTTTTCAAAATCAATGGCTATTTCACTGCCTTAAATTTGACATTTATGCACCCGTCACTGGGCGTTTGAACTTCCTACGGCTAGTTCTCTGTGCTTGATTTTGACGTCTTCAGGCTCGTTGCCTCTTGGAATTTCTTCAGCCTTTTCCTTTCCTTCGGCTTTCTTCTCTTTGGTCGGTCTTTTGTTTCGACCATTTTTCCCATGGACAAAATGTCTGCAAGAATTGTCTCGCTTGTTCCTTTCCTTCGGAGTTTTTTATCGAGCTTTTTTCCCGTGGCCTCTCCTGAATTTCTTCAAACTTTTTGTCCGAAGGAATTCCTTCGGACAAAAGTTTGAAAGAAATCGCTTCTTGTTTTTTTCCTTGATCTTGTTTATTTTCATGGAATTTTTTTCGAAGGATTTCTTCAGACAAAATGTCTGAAGTAATTCCTTTAGACATTTTGTCCAAATAAATTCTCATCCTTTGCCTTGTAAAAATTTCTAAAGAAAACTTAACTTTTCAGCTTTCTCCCTGACCTCCTTGCAAATGTTCCCTGCCCTCTGCAAGGGCACTTGAGTCTAGAAATGCCCTCTGTAAGGGCAATTGAATGGTTTCTTTTGTGCCTAAGTGTCAGGAACTTGTTTCTAGCCTACAGTGTCTGTAGAAACACCTAAAAATTTAGTAGAAACACCTATAGAGTCCGTAGAAATTTCTTGTAGAATATGTAGAAATAGCCTGCAGAGTTTGTAGAAATCAGACTTAAGCAAAATAAAAAAATGGACAGTTCAGACTAGAAGGGGATGTGTCCAAGAAATCCCTAATCATCTCATCCATCAAGTGAGAAATGCACTGGATCTGGTTAAGAGTGAATGGACTCCCATTGAAAGAGCCAATTGGCAAAGGCTTACAAGTGAGATGCTGGATGTGAGTGGTTTGATTGCATCTTTGGAAGGGAGGCCAAGTATTCATGAGAGGCAGCCTTACCAAGTCTATCAACCTACATACCCGCTACCCCAAGTATCATATCAGTCATACACAGCCCCTGCTTATGAGCCATGTCAAGCCAATCAAAGTCCTTTCCCCAATCATGTTGAGGAGAGTTTTGAAACAATAAATCTTGTGTTTAAGGCTAATCTTGATAAACAGATTGAATTGGCAAATCTTCAAATGCAACAATTTATTTTGGTAGTAAGGGAAGTGGAATCTAAACCCTCACTACCCTCTCACATTGTAGCCCCATCATCCCAAAGGAGATGCCCAGTCCTAATATCAAGAGCTAAAATAAAGTGGTTGAGTCATGGAATAGCAAGGAGGAGAAAGACATTGTCCAAGAGTGTGAGGTACAAAATGAGGTTAGTCCTATTCAAGTCCTTCCCACCCTTCCTTAGGAAGCTTCTTGTATTTCATGACAGCCTTCATGCACTCCCCATCTCTATGATGATTCCTATGAGCTCCAAGAAAGACTCTTTCAAGAAAATCTAGCTAAGCAAATTGAAGAATTGGAAGCAAAGGTGAGATTGCTTAGTGAAGGAGAGATGGAGTTTTCAGACCTTAGAGACGAGCCTATGCCAAAAGACACCCCTTCTACCAATCCTTAGGTCTCTCAACATGATGTCAAGATTCCAAGTTGGAAGAAGGAATATCATGAATCAGCTCAGGACCTTGAAGAGGATAAAGTTGTTGCCTATTCATAGGAGCAAAATTCTAATCCCAAGGTCATGAGTTGGAAGCAAATAGTGGAATCATGGGGCAGGAAGAAAGAGGAGAAAGGTTTTGCTCAAAACCTTGAAGAAGACGAAGCTTCTCCTATTCATCATGATGATGCTTGCGACCTCCAAGAAAGGCTCTTCCAAGAAGATATAGACAGGCAAATTGCAGAGTTGGAGTCCAGAGTGAGATTACTTAGCCAATGTGTGATGGACACAGTAGTTTCCATTTCTGAACACACCCCATCTACACACCTCCAAGAGAGATATCAGGCCACACCTGATATAGATGAAGCGCTGGCCAAATGGAAAGAGGAGAATCATTAGATTATAGCTCAAGGACTACCTCCTCTTCCACATGGGTTTAATCTTCAACGTTCCACTTCATCCCTTCTCAAGGAGGAAACTATTTTGCAGGAAGTGAGTGAAGAGCAGGAGATCCAATTTGTAGCTATCCAGGAGGCTATCATGAGCAACAATGAAGAGGAAATCATCATGGAGGCTCCTTCTAAAGACATCATCAACAATGGAGAAGATGCAGGTCATGCATACATGCAGATGTTTCAACAATATGAAGAGGAACGTAAGTATGGTGAGCTCTCTCCCCCTTGTTTGATGAACTTCCTTGTTGCTTCAATGAGGAGAATGACCATGCCATGGAGCCTGAGTTGGAGGAGGATTAGATGGATGTCTTTGAACAACTAGAGACTCTGATCTTTGAGCAAGAAAAGGAGAGACCCATCTACCTTGAGGAAAGCTTTGAAGAAGAGAGCTTTAAACAAAAAGGTGATGTTCTGTGGGATGAGCAATCAGTTTTTAATTCCATTTCAGACATCACAATAGTCACCCTTCTTCAAGAAAGCCATGAGGGAGTAGAGGATGAGTTTGACAGGGTTTCAATGAAGTAAAAGGGAACAGGTCAAACCATGATGCACTGTAAAGGAACTGTGCATATCAAAGGGCTTATGGTGATGATCCAATAGCCTTTGATTTCTTGATGAAATGCACCAGCATGAAGAGCCAACATTCGACAAGCTTCCAAGAACAAGAAGAGTACGTATATGTTGGGAGCATGTTTGAATCTGATCCACTCGAATGTAAGCCAATCAAGGTGACAGGCAAGAGGAGTAGGTCACCAAATCTCCATTCCATTTAGCCACTTGTCTGGCATCATAAGTTTCCTTGCCATGAAGGAGACTTAAGAAATTTTCCCTTTGATCTAGGAGGGAGGCAAATATACCTGGTTAGCTGTATATAGTAGTTTGCTTTCAGTTTTTTTTCTCTATTTTCCCTAAGTGCTATTTGCACAAGTAGTGTTTTTAGCCTTGTGTGTGTTTTCCTTTGTGTTTGGGGTAAAAGCTTCATAATTGATTCTTGGATCTATTGGGGCTATTGCTAACCTTTTCAAGTTGCATTCTGACTCTGTGCCCAATATATTTTAAGGCAACTAGTTTCTAAGCATAGTAGGCATGCTTCCCCTGGGAGTTGCCAATTTGTTGACCTTTTTTGGTCCAGTAGGCCAAAAATCGGTCTCCTTCCTTCCCTGTTGTTCTGAGCCAGTTCATTTTTTGATTTTACATAAGTCTGATTTCTAAAAACTCTGCAAGTTATTTCTACAGACTCTGTAGGAAATTTCTACGGACTCTACAGGTGTTTCTATGGATTCTGAGGCTAGAAACAAGTTCCTGACACTTAGGCACAAAAGGAACCATTCAAGTGCCCTTACGGAGGGCAGTTTTAGACTCAAGTGCCCTTGCAGAGGGCAGGGAACATTTGCAAAGAGGTCAGGGAGAAAGCCAAAAAGTTAAGTTTTCTTTAGAAAATTTTACAAGGCAAAGGATGAGAATTTCTTCAGACAAAATGTTCGAAGGAATTCCTTCAGACATTTTGTCTGAAGAAATCCTTCGAATTTTTTTTGCGGAAATAAATAAGTCCAAGGCAAAAAACAAGAAGCGATTTCTTTCAGACTTTTGTTTGAAGGAATTCCTTGAGACAAAAAGTCTAAAGAAATTTGAGAGAGGCCGCGAGAAAAAAGCTCGAGAAAAAACTCTGAAGGAAAGGAATGAGTGAGACAATTCTTGTGGACATTTTGTCTACAAGAAAAATGGCCGAAACAAAAGCCCAACTGAAGAGAAGAAAGTCGAAGGAAAGGAAAAGGCCGAAGAAATTCCAAGGGGTGACGGGCCTGAAGACGTCAAAATTGAGCATGATGAACTAGCCGTTGGAAGTTCAAACGCCCAGTGATGGGTGCATAGACGTCAAATTTAAGGCAGTGAAATAGCCATTGATTTTGAAAAGCTTAAGGATAGGCTGCAAGTGAACTCAGTGACCCACCAAGAAGATAGCCCCGAGCGGTGAAGGAGATAGAGAAGACAAAACTAGGAAGAGACAAAGTGCAGAAATAGATAAATAGTTCGGGTGGCAAAGAGAGGTGTCGACTCAAGGATTTACTCCTACAGTTGGAACAGTGCTTGCCAAGTGGTCATCAAATGGTGTAGATAGTGAACGGCGTGCCCTATTTTCTCCACTTTGCATTTATGAGCAGACAAACCACGTGAATATCTGGAAGGAGCAGTCTTGTTTGCAAAAAAAGAGGTGCGGCCCGTGCTTTCACATTAATGTTTGAATGCCAAAGTCAAGACCGGTGATTACACAGCATGGTTCTAGCAAACTTCTTCTAGAAGGATGATATCAACAACAATGACTTCCTCTTTCTGATGCTCTCAATGCACATGGGCCAACTTGTAAAAAGGTGCCAATGTCTTTTCTAAAGGGGTGCCTTTACTTCTTCTCCTCTTTCTATATATTGTAAACTTCTCATTTTGAGAAGGCATATCTTAGCCTGTAAGGCAAAGCTCTGTCCAAAAATCTCTGGGTTTGTAAGGTAGAACTCTGCCAGATTTTACCTTGAATCAAGACAGAGCATTTTTACCTCCATTATGAGTTTGCACTTTCGTATGTGTCTATGCCTTTGTTCTGTGTTAAGTCATTCCTTTATGCTTTCACAGGATATTTCAACATGTCTAGTGCATTGTGAGTTTTCCTTTTGTAGGTCTACCAGAAGTGTCCTTAGAGGAGTGTAGGTGCCTACGAATAGGCTGCCATAGTGTGTCTGAGGATGCCTCTTGTAGTTCTTCCTCGTATATCCACAGACCCCTAACTCACTGATGCAAAAGGATTTCTTGTGTCAAATGAAGTGTATGGGAGCTTGTTCTTGGTGAAAAGTGTATGTTCGGGCTGAGTAGATCAACTTTTTTGGTGTATCACCTTTTAGTTTAGGTTTAGGTTCTATTTTTATCATCTTTCTCCCTTTTCATCCCCCTCTTTTTCATTTATTTTTTAGCAATAGAAAATCCAGGACCTAAAAGATACATCAAAGGGAGCTAGCCCTTATCTAGAGACTCTCCCCCTAGTTTTGTTAGACCCACAAGCAAGAGGGGAGTTTCCATTGTGACGTATAGAAGGCATGAGCTCAGCCTCCTGTCAAGGGTGCAATCCACTGTGTCAACAATTTTTTGGGAACATTTACAAAGAGGTCAGGGAGAAAGTCGAAAAGTTAAGTTTTCTTCAAAAAATTTTACAAGGCAAAGGACAAGAATTTTTTCGAACAAAATGTCCGAAGGAATTCCTTCCGACATTTTGTTTGAAGAGATCATTTAGAAAAAATTCTATGAAAATAAACAAGACCAAGCAAAAAACAAGAAGTGATTTCTTTCGGACTTTTGTCTGAAGGAATTCCTTCGGACAAAAAGTCTGAAGAAATTTGGGAGAGGCCATGGGAAAAAATCCCAAGAAAAACCTTAACTTTTCAGCGTTCTCCCTAACCTCTTTGCAAATGTTCCCTGCCCTCTGCAAGGGCACTTGAGTCTGGAACTGCCCTCCGCAAGGGCACTTGAATGGTTCCTTTTGTGCCTAAGTGTCGGGAACTTGTTTCTAGCCTGCAGAGTCTATAGAAACTCCTGCAGAGTCCGTAGAAATTTTCTGTAGAGTTCATAGAAATAGACTGTCGAGTCTGTAGAAATAAGACTTATGCAAAATCAAAAAATGAACTGGCTCAGAACAGCAGGGAAGGAAGGAGACCGATTTTTGGCCTGCTGGACCAAAAATGGCCAACAGTCAGATGGATGAAAACACTAGGAGTATATACATGAGATGAACTATGTAAAATTGATATAAAATAATATGATCATGTGTGGATTAATATAGTAAGTGTGTTTTAAGTTATATATATTATGGGGTGTATATAATAAGATCATATAAATATACAAAATATACGTATAAGAGAACCTATGTCCTCCTATATAATAAATATACAAAATATATGTTAAGAGAAATTAGGTCCTCCTATATGTGTATAGCCTATATTTATAGAATAGGTAGTGTTCCTATATTTATAGTAGTGATTAATTAGATAATTCATGAAATCTTGAAGGATAGGGAACTATAACTATAAGCATGTAGCTTAAGTTCATAAATGTATAAGTGTATGTTTATGAGTTTATTAAAAATAATTATGTAAGTTATGATTGCTGGTTTGTATTAAGCAATATGAGCTTTCTATTATGAAAATGATGATTTTATATTTTAGCATTTACTTAAGGAAAGTAGATTCTATAGAACAAATCATATTTACCCATTTGATAAATAAACTTATTTGTCATAAATATTGTTTGTGTGATAAATAATAAGAATGAGGTTCATTCATATGTTTGATAGACTAAATGTATGTATAGTAATTATTTTAAAGATTAGCATGTGTTTGTACTTGCTAGTAGAAATAACTGCATGACCCTGTTCGTCATAATAATGTTAACCAAATCTAGCATTGCTAGTTCTAACTAGCAGTGAGACAGACTTCACCAGCGTAGCTAGTAGCATCAATGCTAGATGAAGGTAATCCTATCAAGTGGTGTGTATGAATTTGACTGATCTTATAGATCATTAGCTATTTCAAAATTTTAGCCAAAGTAATGTTAAATAGACATTCTCATTTTATATGTATGATTTATATGCTTGTGTGGTATCATGTTAGAATGCATTTTTTTATGGTACACATCATATTATCACACAGATACTAGCATGTCTCTCTGGATTCTCGCACCATCACTATCTATCCATTCATGAAGGGAGGGTCATTCCTTGTTTGGGAGATTGTGCGAGGGATCAATGGTCTGTGGTTGCTGTGAAAAAGTGCTCAGATGATGCTCTTCCTTCCCACTATAGTACTTATTTAGAGACTACACTTGAGATTATCATGGATACAAATATTAGAGTGACTCGAGCTCTATTGAGCATTGTATCTATCATTGTATTTATGTTTAGACATCAAGCCTATTGGAAATGTAATTGACTAATAATTGTACATTAACAACAATGGTTGTATTATTGTACTAGTCATGGTTAGATTTTAATATGATTACTTCCCTTATGCAATTACGTTATATTACATATGATGCTAGTGATCAGTAACTATTATTGTTACGTGTTTACTTATGTTTAATATGCTTAATTAGTATGTTAAAAATCACTAATTAAATTCTCGTAGTGTAATCTGATGAAAGAATACACACACACACACACACACACACACATACACACACATATACATATATATACATATAAAATTGCATTATTCTAGTAAATCTCTATGAGGATGTTACACACGTAGTGGCATGCAAAATTCTATTTAAACCCCTTTTTCAATATTCATAGTTATTATAAAGAAAGAAAAATATTACATTACCAATGACCATCAAACCTAATCATACCCTTATTTTTTTCGAAGTTTATAGCTCTCACCTTTGTAAAGTGACAAAATTTTTACCAAGAGGATAAACACAACCATCAACAAATATTTGCCACTACAAATTTTTATTACAAAGAAAAAAAATTGTATCTTGATGCCACCAATAAACTAGAGACATATAATAAATTTTTTATGACGTTGAGTATAATTCTGGGGTCCACCAGTAACTAGTTATTTAAGAAATTATTGAGGTGCCCTCTCTCAATCATCACGTGAATAAGCTGCCGTGCAACTGTAGATGGGCCCCACATCTTTTATTGCGTCCCGTTTCCCAATCTTGGCTTCTAGCGGACATTAATGAATATATTACGGAAGGTGATAATAAAAGATTGTCGGAATCTATGACTTGTAAGGCACGATGTCAGATAACAAAAGCCTGTCGGAATCTATGACCCATATTGTGATGATGAGATAGAATATATTTAAAAATTAATATATTTTGGGTATCAAAATGATTGCATTGTAAATCTTCTTTAATTATTTTTATAATCTTTTTTATTGACTTTATATGTATTGATTATATAAAAATTTATTTATTTATTTTTATTAGAAATCAAGAAAGATAATAAAATTAATTTTTAAAAACTTTTATTATTATATTATTAAATATGAAAAAGTAAAGTAATAGTATTATTGAATAGATTTTTTTTAAGTGATCACTCTCACTATTCCTAATTTTTTCTTGATGATAAATTACGGATAATGATTTGAAATGTGTCAAATAAAAAATATTATACACAATTATCATCCAAAAAAAATTTCTACTCATATCTATAAATTGTAAAAACATCAAAACTTTTAATGATATTACTTCTTAAAAAACTATTATCATATTATTAAATATAAAATAAATAAAATATACATATTAAATATAAAAAATGATTATCAGACTACTACACATGAAAATATAAATTATTTATTATTAGAAATTAATAAGTTTATCCTCATATCTGCAGAGCTATCGGCTGATGCTCTTCCATATCTTACATGAGTGAAGGCTATAATCGTGTTACTCGTGGGCTGCTGTGTAAGCCCCACCTCAATTATTTGTTTGTTTATTTAATGACTAGTACCCTCTGAACCCCTATAAAACCCACTCCAATGTGAGGAGAAGCGCAGAAGTAATTTACTCAGGTTGTCAATCAGGTAAAGAATGCGAACAGAGTGAGTTTTTATCATTCTTAGAATTCTGTAGCTTCTGACCTGTTTTATATCTTTAAGATGCAGGTTGTTTTAATTTTAGATTTAACAAATAGAATAATTTATTTGTAAAGAATGTCGATTTATTTTTAGTAAGAAATTTTTCTGATTGTAACTGTGTAAATGTTGTAAGAAATTTTTCTGATTGTAACTGTGTAAATGTTGTAAGAAATTTTTCTGATTGTAACTGTGTAAATGTTGTAAAAGTTTCTAAATAGCATATAAATAATTTATTTTTTTATTATTAATCAGAGAGCAATGTGAATAGACTTAGTTTGTATTGTTTTTTGGATTAGAATTCTGTAATTTTTGAACTGTTTTATAGTTTTAAAATATAAATTGTTTTAATTTTAGATTTGATAAATAGAATAATTAATTTGTAAAGAATGTTCGATCTATTTTTAAATAAGAAATGTCTCTGATTACAACTGTGTAAGTGTTGTGAATTAAACCTTTCAATAGTGCATCAAGCAATGTGAATAGACTTAGTTTGTATCATTCTTTGTCTTAGAATTCTGTGGCTTCTAAGCTGTTTTATAGTTTTAAGATGTAGGCAATTTTAAAGTAAATTTAGATTTAACAAATAGAATTTATAATAATTTATTTGTAAAGAATGTTGATCTATTTTTTTAGTGAAAAATGTTTCTGATTACAACTGTGTAAACGCTGTAAAAGCTTTTAAATTTAAAGCATATATAATTTACTTTTTCATTATAAATCAGGTAAGTAATAAACTTAGTTTGTATTATTCTTTGTCTTAGAATTCTTTAACTTCTGATCTGTTTTATAGTTTTAAGATGCAGGTTGTTTATTAAAATAATTTTAGATTTAATAAATATAATTTATAATAATGGCTTTGTAAGGTATGTGGATCAATTTTTTAGTCAAAAAAAGCCTTTAGATAGTGCACAAATAATTTATTTTTTCCTTGTAAATCAGGGAAGCAATGTGAATAGATTTAATTGGTATCATTTTTTGTCTTAGAATTCTGTGGCTTCTACGTTGTTTTATAGTTTTAAGATGCAGGTGGTTTTTTTAATTAATTTTAGATTTAAAAAATAGAATTTATAATAATTTATTTGTAAAGAATGTTGATCTATTTTTTTTAATGAAAAATGTTTCTGATTACAACTGTGTAAACGCTGTAAAAACTTTTAGATTTAAAGTATATATAATTTACTTTTTCATTATAAATCAGGTAAGTAATAAACTTAGTTTGTATTATTCTGTGTCTTAGAATTCTTTAACTTCTGAACTGTTTTATAGTTTTAAGATGCAGGGTGTTTATTAAAATAATTTTAGATTTAATAAATATAATTTATAATAATGGATTTGTAAGGTATGTGGATCAATTTTTTAGTCAGAAATGTTTCTGATCAGGATTGTGTAAAAGTTGTAAAAGCCTTTAAATAGTGCACAAGTAATTTATTTTTTCCTTATAAATCAGGGAAGTGATGTGAATAGATTTAATTTGTATCATTTTTTGTCTTAGAATTCTATGGCTTCTACGCTGTTTTATAATTTTAAGATGCGGTGGTTTATTAAATTAATTTTAGATTTAATAAATAGAATTTATAATAATTTATTTGTAAAGAATGTTGATCTTTTTTTTTTAATGAAAAATGTTTCTGATTACAATTGTGTAAACGCTGTAAAAGCTTTTAGATTCAAAGCATATATAATTTACTTTTTCATTATAAATCAGGTAAGTAATAAACTTAGTTTGTACTATTCTTTGTTTTAGAACTCTTTAACTTCTGAATTGTTTTATATTTTTAAGATGCAGGTTGTTTATTAAAATAATTTTAGATTTAATAAATATAATTTATAATAATGGATTTGTAAGGTATGTGGATCAAATTTTTAGTGGGAAATGTTTCAACACACATAATTTATTTTTTCCTTATAAATCAGGGAAGCTATGTGAATAGACTTAGTTTGTATCATTATTCGTCTTAGAATTCTTTAACTTCTGACCTCTTTTATAGTTTTATGGCGCAGGGTGTTATTAAAATAATTTTATATTTAATAAATGGAATTTATAATAATATATTTGTAAAAAATGTAAGAGAGTTAACTTATTTTTTGGGTTTTTATCCTATTTTTTTAATGAGAAATGTTTTTTGATTGTAATCGTGCAAATTTTTTGGGATCTTTTTACATAGTTATAATCAAAATCATGTTTCAATACATATAATATGAAATGTAGAAATATTATTGTTTTTATTATTTTTTTCATTTTAATATTTAAATTGCTAATTAAAATTATTCTAAATTTAATAAATAGAATTCAAAACAATTTATTTCTATATATTTGAAATAAATGTAATTTAAAAAAAAAAAAAAATCATGTTTTATTAAATGTTATTCTAAATCAATTATAAATTTAAAAAATAAAAATTATACCAATTGGTGGATTTTTCTTATATGTAAATATAAGAAATTTCAATTGTAACTATACTTTGTTGATAGCTTTAGTATAATTAGAATTGAAATAGGTGTAGATTTTATTTATTTATTTTTTAATTAATGAATTAGAAATGTTATTATCTTGAATTTTTATAAATTATAATTATTTCATTGAACTTTGTGAATTAGATGTGTTAAAATTGTAGTTTTTGTTTTAAAAATTTATTTTTTATTAGTTTTTTATATAATAGTGAAAATTTAATTAAAATTTTAAAAAAATTGATACGTAAGTTTTGAAAGACACTTAAATGATCAAATTATCTCCCTGTTACCTTTCAATTTAATTAGGCTCATTAATTATATAAATTTTCGTAATTTTGATTAACATTTATAATATTTGATTTCAGCATGGGGAGTTTAACATTTGTTCAAATGTTATGTGCGATATTGTTTCTGTTGTGTATTGGGCGATCTTCCTCCTTTTCGACAGAATTTTCTGTGATAGGATATGACACTACAGACTTGGCCTCTGATGAGACGCTCTTTCAAATTTATGAACGATGGTTGGCCGAGCATGGTAAGGTCTACAATGAAAATGAGCTTGACCGGAAACAAGCACGATTCCAAATATTTAAAGAGAATTTGCTTTACATTGACACCCATAACAGAAGAAATGAATCATATTCTCTGGGCCTAAACGAGTTCGCAGACATCACCAATGATGAATTTAAAAGTATGTACCTTGGAACCCTGTTTCCTACTACCTCTACAGTAACTAGCTCTCATTATCAATACAGAGATGATGAAAACTTACCAGAATCCATAGACTGGAGGGAGAAAGGCGCTGTAACGAATGTTAAAAACCAAGGCAAATGTGGTAAGCAACATACCATTGATTTTATTGAACTTGTTTTATGCAAATTTTGTTTTGGTCAAATAGGTTTTTGTTTCATGTTTCACAGGTTCTTGCTGGGCTTTCTCAGCAGTTGCAGCAGTTGAAGGACTTAATCAAATTGTGACTAATAAATTGATATCTTTGTCTGAGCAACAATTAGTGGACTGTGACACTGCTAGCAAGGGTTGTAATGGAGGTTATAAGGCAAAAGCATTTAAATTTATTATAGATAATGGTGGTATTGACACAGAGGCTAATTACCCATACAAAGCTCAACAAGGTGTTTGCAATAATAATGCGGTGTGCTACTAACCTCTCAATTGTCTTATTTCTATCAAATTTTACTTTGAGTTTGACGCTTTATTTGTAACTTTTATTTTAAATGGCTCAAGCTTCTACTTGATTGGCCTTCTTATCGAGCCATGATTTTTGTAAAGACCATTGTAGTGAAATGATTTAATGAAAATCACACCCAATTTTTTAAAGATTCATATTAAATTTTGATATATAAAGGTAGACTGCTCTCATGTATGAAGGGGTTAACCTTTCTTAAAAAAAATGTTTATGATTTTTTAATATTAAATATATGGTTCTAATAGATTTTGTTTTTAAAAAATTGTGTAGAAACATATAGTCACAATTAATGGCTATGCAAATGCACCTCCCAATGATGAGAACTCTTTACAGAAGGCCGTAACATATCAGCCAATCAGTGTGTCTATTGATGCTTCTACAAAAGATTTCCAACTTTACACATCTGTAAGTTTTTATTGGATTTATGTAGATATGATTTACAATATATATAGTTATTTATTTACAACAAATTATTATACTCAATTTTTGTCTAAACAACTCTTTTCCAAATTTCTTGTGGATAATAGGGTTTGTTCACCGGCACATGTGGAACTAAAACCAATCATGCAGTGACGCTAGTGGGTTATGATAAGGATGCTTGGATTGTAAAGAACTCATGGGGTACACGTTGGGGTGAAAAAGGATATGTCAGGTTTCCAAGAAATACTGAAAGTCCATATGGGAAATGCGGGATTGCCAAGAGCCCAGTATATCCACTAAAAATTCAACCCAGAGCTTCAAACCTTAATCGTTATCATATTTAGTAAATAGAGTTAATGTTTTAATAAGCTATAAATAAGGTACAATAAAAACATGTTTATCACTGCTATATACTATATCTTTTGTGATAAACGAAAGGATTTAGTTCATATATATTTATATAAAGACATGATGGAATGGTCATATTTTTAATGAAAATATAACTTTATATATAAATACTCTCATATGCCTTTTAGTGAATATTGGAATGTGATTGGTTATTAATGTTAAAACAATTACATTTATTATTATATTTTTTATGTAACATTTTTATGTTACAAAATATCATATATATCAGCATTTAATATTTTTGTGATTGACAGATAAAAATAATTGGACTATCATTTTTATGTTTTTATATAATTGTAATATGAATAATAAATTTTGATTAAATTGTAATAAAAATATTTATAAATATTTAATTAAGTTAAATATTATATATAGAATAATAATTAACTTAATTAATTTTTATACTAAGAATAAGTGATATGTAATGTTTAAATATGTATTTGGAATATAAAAAATTTAAAAAAGAGTATTTGACATTATTTTTTATAACAATATAACCTATAAATAATGTCTAAACTACACAAATGCTCTTTAAAAAAATGTAAACAAGTCTTATGTTTTCTTAACTCTAATCTTCAAAAGCCATACTCAAATCACTTATGAAATAGAAATAATAGAAAGTGAAGCTTTGGGTGTAGGCCATGACAACGGCCATTGATTCTAATGTGATCTCAGTTGTTTTGAGGGCCTGAGCTTGTTCAGCGGAAAGAACAGTGGATTGGTCATATGAGTTGAAGTGTATATTCATGTTTCGATTTTTTTTTTTTTAATTTTTTTTAATTTTTAATTATATATTTATCTTCTATCATATTTTTATAAAAAATAAATCATTTTTCTACATTAATTTTTTTTAATACATTACCATTTTAAGCAATCTAATTTTAATAGAGTAAATTAAATTAATTTTCTAAAATCATCATTTTCTTATGGTCTTTTATTAGTACAAATTACAATGTAAAATAGTTCAATTTTATTTTAGTTTAATATTTTTATTAATGTAATATTAATTTTTTTTATTTTTTATATATTTTTTTTCACTTCTTATTTTTGAAAAATCAACTTAATAATAATATTATATATATTGTCCAAAAAAATAATAATAACAAGAAGGAAAAAAAAGTGAGTTTTATCCACAAAATTTAATATATCATAAAATGTTTTATATGTAAATATTATATACTTAAAAATTAAGTGAATTTTTAAGGAATTGAAGGAGATGAAAAATATCATATGTTCGTACATAATTATCAAAGAGGAAGGGAGAAATTTACTATGAAGCATCACCCAATATAGGCTCAAATAATTCCATATAATGTCACTAATAGGGATACAATGCTACTTTGAATATTTTTCAAGTGAGAGTTCACGTCTTTTATGAATTGTAGATGACTATTCAAAAGATTATCATCAAATCCCACATTCCACTAGGCAGCTTACCTTTATTTTGAGCATTGGTAATGTATGCAATTTCAAATATTATAGCGAATGTTATGTCTAAAATTTAATAGATCTCAATAATTCAAAACAACGTTAAATAAATGTTGACCTTTAAAAATAATTATTTATTTTTTATTTACTTGCATTCATGTTTGATAAGCTTTACTTTTTATTCACACCACTCTTCTATAATTTTTCATGCACTTCATATAAAAAAGTATACATATCCTTTCATATCAATCATATTTATTTATAGAAGTTCTCCACATCACATCTCCCCTCATTCATTATAATTATAGACATTAAAATTTAGTATTAAATAGTTGGAAATATCAACATTGCCTACATTCAAACATTTGGATCTTACATATCATTATGTCACATCTACATGCTTTTCATGGCTTTGACTTTCCCCATTTATTATCAGAGATTTATAAGAATTCCAAAGTTTTTCCAGCTTTGTTCACTATCATACTTGTATTATTTTCAAATAATCCAATCAATGTTCCTATCATTCAATCAAATTCAAAAAAAATCATAGGTTTATGTAATTTTGTAGGCATCCAATTTTAATAGACTCATCCTTGTACTAACAAGCACTCATTTTTCATATTCACTTGCATGTTTTACATGTCAGTAACATGAAAAATTATCCAAAGTTCCATATAAATACACAGTAAGTCTAAAACTATCAATTTATCTAATATTTTCAGGAAACCCTATCCTAACACTTATTGAAAGAATCACATATCTTGATAGATAGTTCAATAGTTTGAATGTAGACTTAAACACCACACCAACTAATAGTGGACAATCACATCACCTTTTGAACATATTTTATAATTGATTCTTTGACTATTTTATTATGGAATTACAAATTAACCTAAAAAGTGTGTCTAAATATCCTTTACATAAATTTATTTATTTTATTATTTAATAAAAATAATAAATTGATTTTGATAGATGACATTTATAAAAATAAAGAATGATTTTTTTTCAATAATAAAATATTATTTATTCATTTTAATCTATAAAAAAATTAATGCAACATATTTGATATACAATTTTGTAAAATAAAACTTGTTTCTAAACTATTAAAAATTATTTTATTCTAACGAATAGATGAGAATCAATAGAGAGGGGGGATGAAAAGCTAAAACAAAATGATATAGGCATTGTGAATAGTTTCACCATAACTAGTTTGGCATCACTATTCCTTTGTTTGGTATCATAAATTTTGTAAATTTATTTATACTAAACTTTATAGTTCTATAAAGAGTTCTATAGTATATGGTTATTAAATATTCAATTTTAATTATTAAGTTATAATATAGCATCATGATATTTAATATTTTATTTAGTTATTTTTTAGAGAAAAAATCGTAATTTCAAATTAATAAAAATAAAAAATTACATTATGTAAATGTTTTTCAACATTTCAAAAAAAAAAAGAGATTAAAAAAAAGAGATTAAAAAAAAGAGAAACATCTCCCAACAAAAAAGAAACATCAAATCCTTCCACAACATAAAAAGAGAAAGAATATAGAAAGGATCTAGGTTACCAAAAAATAAAAATAAAACCTTCAAGCCCAAACATTGAAGGCCTAAAAGTTATATGAAAGTATCTCCCAAATAATCCCCAGATTTGTCTTTTTTATCTTTTTTTTTTTACACCCTGCCACACCCCTAGATAGGACTCAATTGTGACTATTTGCATTTTTATATTCTAATTAACTATGGATGATTTAGAAGTAAGTGTTCCAAGGTTGGATTAGCCTTCATCTCTTTCTTAGAATCTAAATTCTCCGATTCGTAAGCCCTCTTCGTTCTTACTAATGGGTTTTCATTCGGCAAAATCCTTGTAAAAATACTCTGCTCTTCTTCTCCTTCCACTGCAGGGGTGAAAAATTTCCCCAAATGTGCATCAAGTTCTCCAATATCATTCTTTTTTGGTTATGAGGTCTGTTATTTTCCCTCTACATTATTTACTTCTTCTTTCTCTTCCTCTTGTACCAAAAAGCTCCATCTTTTGTGTGTTGGTTTCGATCCCTTTTTTTATGGATGAGTTTGTGCCTGTGGACAGAATGCATGGAGGTGTCTAGTAAAGTTACAAATACGACATCAAAATACAATATTTTCAAAATCCAATGTTTAAATACACTGAATTTCTCCACATCTTATTATAATTTTGTCTAGTTAGTCTTTATTGACATCTATTTCCACATAAATGTGAGCAAATATACATAAACCCACTGCCAATCTCTCAGCATCAACTTTGATAAACTTGCCTAAGCTATCTCCTATCTTTTTGAAAGCACAAATGAGATAAATAAAAAGATCAGGGAGCCAAACCCAGATTGAGGTTATGGTAACTGAGTGAGAATTTGGATCAAATTATGGAAATCAAAGAGGAAGGTAATATCCCACCGTTCCTCAAAACCAAGGATCATCTGCAAAGATTCATTGTTAATTTACCTCATCAAAAAAATGAACGAAAAAAACCTTTAAAAAAAGTGAGATTTCACACTACTTTGTCTGGTATAAATCCATTGAAACAATGCCTCTGTAATTGGCCAAAAACCATGAAATCTGTAGATTATTGTCTTCCTTTTTAATCTCCATTGTCGGCACCTCCACCACCAGTTCCACTCTATAGGCACTAGAATAGTGTGTAGGCTTATAAACACTTGGTTTAGTAGTTTTTTTTCATCGTTTCCTTGAAAGACCCCGCTTTACATGAAGATGACATTCCTGCACCTGTAGCTCCTTCTCGTAATCTCAGCACCATATCGTATCCCAACAATAATGAGTGATCCCCAAGATTTTTGCCCTCAAATTGAAGGAATTGATATGCTGCTGGAATCCCTTCCACATGCTCTAAACTCTATTTTAGATCAGCCACAAGATCTGTCGGTTGAACCTAAAGACATTATTTTCCCAAGAATGGTACGATTCATTATCTGGTGCTCATTATTACTCTCTATCTCTCCAAGAATAATTTCGAACAGACAATTGTCAAACAATTTGCAGTCAAAGTCTGGGCTTTCAATGTTAGGAAAGGTTGGCCAAATAGAGACATTTCTCTGAGGAAATTTGTTAAACACTTTCCTTGCAACCTCCAGACACCATACATGACAGGTATTTCAATGTCAAATGTGTTGGGATGAATGAATCCTTGTATTTTGTCAGTCATAAATGCCATTTATTGAAAGACCCTGCCAAGCTTAAAAATCATCCTTTGCCAAGCTAAAACCCATGCTATCTTTGCCTCCTGCCACGATCCTTCCATTCAAGATGCTAACTCCTACAATTGTATTTTTCATTAAATATTTTTTTAGAACAACATATTAAAGTTTTCTGTATACAATATGATCTAAGTGATATGCACAAAATTGTAAGTATTTTTTATATTGATTTATTTAATTGACCAAATATAATCAAATCATGCTTACATTTTTATGAACAATTTAAATATTTATTATAAAAGCTTTCTATTTTCAAAAAAAAATTAGATTAAGAGCATGAAAAATAGTTTCAAAATACAATGATCACATTTTATCTTAATTAAGTTTAAAGGGTTTTTAGTTTTCCTAATATTTATTTTAATTAATCTACTTATAATGTTAATTTGTTTTTATTTTCTAAAAGTACAAAATCGTAAATACATAATAAGATTCTGATAATTTTATATATTTAATATTTCATTTTGTTAAAATTAATATTACAAATATTTTTAAAACACAATACTCTTCCAATTTAAAACTATTGTTCTTTTTTATAATTAAATATATTCTCTTGTTATAATAATGGGTTATATGTGTTTGCCTTTTAAATCATTAAATCTTTAATTTTAATTCAATTTATATATAATTTGAATGTTACATAACATCAAACTATTAATTAAGAAAATCACAAATATTAAAATGTCAAACAATTTTTTAAAGAAACATATGCTTGTCAAATGTTATTAATTGGGCTCACATTTATAAATAAAATGTGATTTATGATCAATTCAATTATTTTAAATCATATAAATAATATGTTTTTATGATATTTTATACCAATCAAATAGATTCCTATAAATGTTGATGAAAGCAACATGTATATAAATAATTTCATATATATAATTTATGATAGATTTTTTTAAGTGATTTAAAAAGAAATTGCTTATACATTATTATCACATAAATTTATTGAAACCAAAATTTTAAAAAGTAACATAAAAAATCTAATTCAACTTGATTATAAAATTTCTAATACTTAACAAAGCAATATATATTAAAAATACATAGTTATTAAACAAACACTATCAAAATTTTTAAGTAGACACACAAACACACACACACACACACACACACACACACACACACACACACACACACACATGAATTTGTAATTCTCACCTTTTATACATTTTTTATATTGAAAATAATTTACTTATGTCATATATTATGTTCTCATTTTTTTTATTAAATCATATTATCGTTATATAATTTTTTATTTCATAACTTTATTATTATTATTATTATTATTATATGTTTTCACACTTAAAACATTTATATTTTTTTTAAAACATTAAATTTTAAAGTTCATCATTACATAAGTATAATTTTTCAATCCCCACACCCAAATAAATGTCTAAATATCTTTCAAAATGTTGATTGAGTTATATGTTTCAAGGCCTTATTCCATGCTTCACATGCTTCCAAACATGTTATATCCCTTGAGTCATATATTCAACATAGATTTCAATGTTTCTTAAGGTGATGTATTGGGGGATGGAGTAATAATATGAAATAAACCTTCTATGCTTTGGATTTATAAATTTATAGTTGTCAATTATGACATAGTTACTTGAAACCTTTCAAAAACTTCGTATATTCAACATAGATTTCAATGTTTCTTTGAGGTAATGAATTGGATAAACCTTCTATGTTTTGGATTTATAAATTTATAGATGTCCATTATGACACATAACTATTTTAAACTTTCCAAAACTTCCCATGATCTAAGATAAGGTTGCAATGTGGTTGTAGAGAAATAATTATGTTATAATATGGCTTGTTGGCTTGTTGGATATTTATTCATCATTTTGGTTTTTTTAACCTTTTGGATATTGATTTATGGTTATGTCATTCGTTTATAATATGTAAAGAAAATATTTATTTATTTATTTGTTTGATTTTATTTATTTAATATTTTTCAGTATATATATCATTTTAAGGAATTTATGATGGGTTTTTTCCATTGTTATTCAATATTAAATTCTTTAAAATTTTACTAGTTTTTCAGGGTAAAAATCATTCATAAATTTAATCAAAAAATTATATACCATGTATATTGAATTTATAAATTGACTAATGTATGTAAATCATACATTAAATTTTTTAACATCTTAGCTACATTATTTACCATCTGAATTGAATTTTCACAGTAACTTTCATATATAATGGAGATAATGACATTAGTTAAATTTGAAATTGTTGGAAGCTTTAAGAATCAATAATTATTATTTTTCACATACATCCTAAAATGATAATTATACCTTATATGGCTTCCAAAAAATAATATGATTATAGTTTTTATCCTACCTTGTATCTTAACCTAAATTATAAATATTTATTGACACATGACTTATGTTTTATTTGAAAGATCTAAACCATTCACATGTCATCAAAATTGTTGATAGGATACTATTGAATCCAACTTCTAGTAACTACCATAGACCTAGTGGGATAGTCAATGTTTTCCACATTTGTGACTAAGGAAGTCAATTTAATTATTTCCTAGATACACAAGACCAAGGACATAAGTAGTAATTTATTCCCTCTTCATTATACTCATCCATAATAACTAAAAAAAATTACCTATATCACAAAAGAAAACATTTTTTTAATAATGATGTTCATGGATAATGAATATGCAAGGTAAAACATACATTAAAAAAATAAAAACAATGAATTAAAAATTCAACATGTTTCCCACACCAAAAATTGGTACGTATGCCATTTTTTAACATAGAAGGGTTTAGCCATCTCAAAATATCATTTACAAATATAAATTTGTGTGTATGTCTATACAAACTTAGATTACATTTATGTTTGGATCATATAGAAGAAATGCTTTGGATGTAGTACATGGTTATAAGAACTAACACTTATTTTAAATATATCTCTTATATTGGGTGAAACCCTTGTGTTTTATTTTCAAAATTATGCAAGTAAATATCTTAGAACATCACACCAGACCACACCTTGTCTTTCCATGAGAGTATGTGATAGAATGCCCATAAATCATTCTTATTGGCATCATCAAGTATTTTACGTCTCCCAATTATTTTAATTAGTATTTTTTAATATTTGGTTATCTATTTATTTGCTTAATTAAGTATTTTACTCCTTTTGACCCCTTACTATACATGTGAAAATGTGTTGGGTAGTGTTATTATCTTAGTACATTATTTTCACATATACAATATGGTATGCATTATGTATATTTTAAATAATTGCCTAGTCTTGACTATCACTATTATAATTTATTAGTATTAGGGTTTTCATTCTAGGTCTCATTTTAAGTAATTTCATTAGTGAAACAAAAAATTGACATCTTTGAGTATCATTTAAATTTTCAAATTAATTATCCCAATTCATTTCAACTTTGCTTATTGACTCGCAGTCAAACATCATCTTAGGCATTTGTTTCAAAATGTTTTTTCATCAAATTCAATTAAGTGCATGGGTCTCCAATGAAAAATCTAAGGAGGTGTTAGTAATGGTAAAACATGTTGATTTGGTGTATCCATATTATTATCTTCATTAATATTTTATTTATTTTGGGTTCCCTTATAATTTACATTATTGTTACTTTCACACTCAATGTTTCCATGGATTTTTATTAATTTTTACTTTAAACATTATGTGGTTCCATATAATTTTATTCATTGTTGGGGGTTAAATAATCATGCATATTATCATCATCACCAAAATTAAAAACATTATAATTTAAATGTGGACTTGAAATATAAGTTGGGTTTTTAGGTAAAGTTTCATCATCATTATATATGATATTTGGTTCATTGGGGATATTATATGTACCATGTGTCTTGCTAATTACATTGGTTCATTTTTCTCTCTCATAACTTGTAATTTAATCAGCATTTTGGATTTTAACTTTTCCCTAGCTTTAGGATGAAATCCATCACCCATGATTACATAAAGTTGACAACTTTTGAGGATGGTGATAACTATGAAATTATTCAAATATAACTTGCAACATTGTGTAGAGTGTAAAATGACACATAGTGGAGCTATGGAGATAAACATATTGATATGAAAAACTCATAATGTTGGGGCCTGCATTATATTATTAGTGAAATGAATGTGTATGTGTTGTTTATTACCTCTTACTATTCACACCCTCTACCCTATACCCTCTACATCTTATACTTAGAATTAAGTTTTACATGGGATTATTGTTTCTAACATCTCATCATTGATTGGACCAATTGAATAATTGCTTAAATTTGTGATAAAATTAAGGTTGATTAAGCCACAAATTTCATATTATATAATTGATTGACCCATAAATTAGGTTAATAGGGCTCACTTTGGCCCAAATTACATCACTAATTATATCAGTTGATTAATTGGCTCAATTTGTGATGAAATCAGAGCAAATTTAGCCCAAAATCATATTTTATTATCATAGTTGGGTTCAAGGACCTCAAATGATTTTTTATTTCATTTGTGATTGAACTAATCAATTCTTTGGTTATTTTTCATGAAATTAGGTCTAATTGAGCTCTAAATCACATCCTACATAATCAAAACTAGGCTTGAAAGGGTCTTAATTTTGGCCCAAATCACATTTCTAATTGTACCAATTTTTTAATTAGCCAATGTGATAAAATTATTGATAATTAAGTTTCAATCAAATTATATAGTTTTAATTACGTTGAAGGGGCTTCAATTAGCCCCAATTTCCTCTATGATTGAAACAATGCACTATTTTGTTCATTATGTGATGATATTGTGGTTTTTTTAGGCCTAATTCACATCTTATACAGTTTAAATTAGGTTCATGTATCTCAATATAGACCTAAATGCATGACTAAGTATATGAATTGACTAGTTGGGTCAATTCATGATTGGATTGAAGCTAATCTAGCTCCAAATCACATCCTATTATCACACTTGGGTTCAAGGGCTCAAAGTGGCCTCAATTGCATCTATGATTGAACCAAATGATTCTTTGGTTCATTTTGTCATGAAATTGGGGCCAATTGAGCCAAAAACCACATCCTATACAATTAGGATTTGGGTTGAAAGGGCCATAATTTGGAACAAATCACACCACTGATTGCACCAACTAACTAATTAGCTCAATATATGATAAAATTAGGCTAATTAAGCCCTTAATAAATTATATAGTCACACTTAGGTTTAAAGGGCTCAAATTGTCCCATATTGCCCTCATGATTAAACTAATTGACTATTTGGTTCATTATGTGATGACATTTTGATCAATTGAGGCCCAACACAAATGTTGTATAATTTAAATTAGGTTCATAGGGCTCATTTTCCCCCAAAATGCATCATTAATATCACCAATTTCACTAGTTGGCTCAAATTAATGATGGAAACTTAGCTAATAAAGCCCCAAATCACATCTTATTATCATAGTTAGCTTCAAGGAGATGAAATTGGACCCAATTACATCCATAATTGAACTAATCAATTATTTGATTCATTTTTGATGAAATTGGGGTTGATTGAGCCCCAACTAACATCCAATACAAGGCATAAATAGAAATCAAAATGCCAAACTGTAGGTTCAAAGTATTCTAAACAAGTCTTAATCTAGGAAAATAAAAGTTTGCTAGGTCTTTTGGCCAAACATGGCCTCAAAATCTAGGCTCAAACAAAGGGGTATGATTTAATCTAAAAAATCTAAAACACATTGGCATAAATTAGGAACTTGAGTTTAGACATGAATTTTGACCAAATTGGAAAACGGAATGAAACAAAAGGCACTTCGAGATAAACTATTTTCTCCTAAATTAAGGCACAAACAATAGTTTTTAAAGTGGGTAAAGAATCAACCTAAATTACACAACCCAAAAGATAAAGATTTATGTCTAGGCTCAAATTACATGAGGCATAAAAAATATCAATCAATGTTTGGATTGGAATTTGTTGAGGTTAATTAAAAACTCAATTTTAAGAAAACTAAGTTTATTTGATCAACAAGCTAGACAAAGGTGAATGACATAATGGTACTAAACAAAGACCCAAAAGGCACGTGTAGATTAGTTCCATATTTAGAAACTTGAATAAAAGACAAAACAATTCTATGAAATGATTTGAGCAATGTAATGATGTTATCTCACTCTAAAGGTATGATTGATGGTTTGTTCAAGACTCCAAGGCACAAAACTTGAAACGAATTGGGTAGCATAAAATTACCCTTTCTAATCAAGTGGCATACAAAAAGATTAATAAAAATATTAAAATAAAGGTATGGTATCAAATAGATGGCATAATCCCTCCTCGAACAATGGAGTGATGTGGATCCAAAACTCACTTTGATGTGGGAGAACAAACAAACATATTTACATTGAAAAACCATGCAATAAAGGATAAAATGATAAACATCTAAATGTAACATCTTAGATCCTATAACTGACAAGGTTGCATAGTAATATCAAATTTCATCTATATACATGCTCTTGGGAGGACTTTAAGTGTTAATCAAAAAATAAAAGTGCATGAGTAGTAGAGTTTTTACACCACCCCTTCTCCCAAGAGATTATATGACAACATGGAACTTTGAGCTACTTGCCTTGTATCAATAATATTTCCATGAAAAGTGGGATTATTATAAAACTATAGGTTTAATGTGTCTAGATGGTCCCAATCATGGTTAACACTAGATATACCTCACATCAATTGAGTTCATACTAGCTAACTTACTATGCAAGGGTCTATTCCTCTACATAATGATTACAGATGTATACTTCTTAATGGAATCCCCTGGTTAGCTAGACCTAACTCAAGTTTTTGTTATGATTGGAGAGGCTAGCCACTCAACTCCCTGACAATCATATTATACATGCCCTGATTTATATACCTCATCATGAAATGGGGTTGGTAAGATGTTGGGAGATGAAATCCTAGGTCAACACACCCATAAAGAAATTGTGAGGAGGTTATGAACTCCTACTCACAAGCCATGTTGCATAAAATAAATGACCAAGTGAAAATAATTTAAAGCTTGTGTTTAGATCACCCAAACCATACAGGTTTTGTGGAGAGCATTAAAAAAGTTCTTTTCACACCTTTGAACAAGGCAAAAATGCAAAGAAAGAGTACTTTTGTTCACTTGAGTTCCCTAAAGGGGATGGGGGGGGGGAAAGCATACATGCATCAATCAATTTACAAAAACAAACAACTTACAATCAAATAAGCATAAAATAGAAAAATATTATGAGTTATCTCACTAATTTGAGAATTCATTTTATTGCACCAATATGAAATATGAATGAAATTTTAGGCCCCTTGACATGTGTTTTGTTAAAAACTTTGACAGAGTGAAAAATGACTTTAAACAAAAGGATTAGTAAAGCACCAATTGAAATGTGAATTTTTCAAGTGAGAAGTGTTTTAAATGTTTACTTGTGGCCTTTGGGTCCTGAAAAAATGTTAAAGGGTCTTTGTGCTTAGAAACACTTTCCTAAATGCATAAATCACTTCTAAAATTTAGCTCTCAGGTTTACATAGTATAAAATAGGAGAACATAGAGCAAAACCACAACTCTTCAAAACCACAACTGTCACTAAAATACCACAATTTATGAAAAAATAGAGTATAAAACACAAAATCTCAAATAACAAGACAAAATAATAACTCTAAGAGTCATAATATTTCAACTTAACCAGAAATGGTTAGCCTAACTGCTAGCAATTAGAGGAAAATTCGTGACTGGCTAGGTGATATCATGATTCATGAAATCATGGTATTGATATATCATGACTATCAAAGTCATGATATTACAATATCATAAATAGCTCCATGCAGACATAAAAATAATCAGCATAATAGTAACAGTTAGATGCAAAACCATAACTGTGTGAGTTGTGATATTGTTGTCTAGAGAGCGAAACCATGATTACATAGGGAAACCTCATAATTTATATAAAAACATCCCTTGGCCTTTAATTTTCACCTATTTGGGGTAGTACGCTCAAATTTTTACATGAAAATCATTAGTAAAATGGCCTTAAAGACTTTAAGAGAAACTTTAGGGGGGTGCATGTCCCACTGAACGTGCCATTTTTGATAATATGAATCCAAGAAGGGAGGTTAGTAACATGTTAGTTCAAGTAAACAAAAACTCAAATAAAGACACTAACACTATCATTTGTAAGCCTAGATCTCTGGGGTAAGCTTACTTAACAAAAGACAAATGAAAACACAATTAAAATACAAAAGACAATGAATGTTTTACCTTTCTTGGGAGCTCCAAATGCATTGTTAAATGGCTTACTCAGTTTGTGATTTAATGAGTCTTTGGTAATAGAGGTTGTGTATCTCCTTCTCTCCTCAACACTATGGCTTATGTTATGGCTTGGCTTAAGATTTTAGCATTATAACACTACTTGCAAGGCAATTTTAGCATTATAACACTAAATCAAATGGCTTTTCTCTCTCTAAATTTTCATTATAACTTTGGCTTATGAGAGCTTAAAATTCAAAAGGTAAGGGCTTATATTTATAGAAAATGGGTTTAACTTCAACCCTATGAGACTTAAGGTGGAGTTAAGTCTTTGGAATGGGTTCAAACCTAACGTACGTGAGTCAAGACTAACCCCAGTAGAGTTAATAGTTGTCCATTAATAATGATTTGTAATGAATAGGCATGGGTCTCCAAAATGAGATATTTTAGGATATTTTCAAAGGGATTGACAACTCACAAAGGTCATGATAAAAGGCTAGGATATTTTCATTTTTAAATTTCTTATTTTAGTTATTCATTAATTCACATGGATAATTCAACTAGGTTCTTAATTTGGTTTAGCTTGTTAATTAATTCTAATTAACCATTTAGCTATTTCAAGATTTGTAATTGTTCATGTGACCCACTTAATAGGTCCATAGCCCAAATTTATTTTTGTAATGCCAGAAGATGATTAAGGATAAACCCGTGAGAGGTTATTATTCTATATGATAGGATATCTCAATTAGGGATGCCTCAATGTGATTCTCAGCTTTGACAAATGATGTAAAAGTAAATTTAGGATGTTCAATGATTCCTAGGATTAATTTACAAAGGTTGGTAGGAATCAATATGAAGTCTGGTCAAAATCCAGTTGTGGCTAATTTTAGGTGTCTAAAATGAATAGTTTATTATTTGGTGTGTTGGTTATATAACTCACATATCCTATGAGAGTTTCTTGGTAGTTAGGGGGTTGATTAATATTTGGAATATGAGTTATTATAGGAGAGAAGATCTTCATGAATATAAAAATTCATTTCCTATATATTTGTATGTCTCAGATGAACTAAGCAATATGAAATATAATATTAGTTATGCCATTAAAATATAACTCTCTGGTTGTTCAACTCCATTGTCCATCACATGAATTAAATATTTGCATAATCTCATTAGATTATTAATACTCAAAGTGCCACTATGGGTCTTTCCCATGTAACGTTTTCATCTATTACTTGAATAAATAAATATTGGTTTTATTAACACTAAATATTTGTGGAGTAACATCCTTGGAATGATCTTCTAATAACATTATTACAATAAAAAATCCAACAACCACAATTACACACTCAACATCCCAACAGTCATTACAATCCATGGAAGAACATTTCACATTGGTACTATATCAAATCCTAGTGGGAAATCTCTATTTCATCAACCTTGAGTTCTTAGCCCACTCGCCTAATTGTATTTATTATGCACTATCTATCTATTTTCTTATTTCTCATGAAACATCCTAACTCGTATTTGACTACCTCAACTTAGATTCCTCCTAAAATATTATAATTTCCTCATTGATGGTTCTCCTCCTCTTGTATATGGCATTTATAAGCTATGAAATCATGTTTCAATAATCAAATATCCTTATTGAACTACATATAGTCTATCTAAAAATAAGACATTTTGGATTGGAGTCATGCTCTATGCACTTAGCACACCTTGGGAAACAAACAAGATGCACACAAGGAATAAAATAATATTTTCATTGTCTTACATATTTATCAATTTATATCCTCTCAAGATTCATCATCACCTATGAAATATATTTTTAAAGAACTCATAGTACTATCACTCATATGCTTAAAATACCTTACTCATTTTCTTAATCCTAGGATTCAAACCCATGGAACTCCATTTTAAATTTTAATGGGATTGAATAATAGTGAAACCACACCATTTTTTACATACTTTAGTGTCAAGAATGACATAAATAATATGTAAAAGTATAAGAATAATAAATAACTGGAAACATTGAACAAATGAAGATTAATAATACACTAGAAACTCCATGAGACCATAAAAGATAAATCTTATTGAATAATGTGCCACCTTCTTCTCTTCATGTATTTACCTATAAAGGCTCTTTGAATTCCCTTTTCACTCATCTTCTCATATGACTCTATGACTCCTTTATGCATTTTACTCTTTTTTTCTCTTTTCTCTACACTTTTATATTAATTTTAACCTTTCTACCTAATTAAATGTCACATACCTATGCCTATGCTAACAATGATTTTGCTCATGTGTAATCATGTTATGTGAAATAATAGATAGAAAAAATGAAATATATTCATACTCATTAGTAGGTAAAGAAATCAAAATATGTTCATGCTCATGAATAGATGTGAAAACATATTTTGGATTTTGATTATTTCAATGTGAATCATTATCCTATATAGTAGTATAGACTAACTCATTACTATTTTGCTTAATAACTATACTAACCAACTATTTTTAAATAGTAATAAGTACCATAGGTTCCATTATATATTCATATTGAAAACCTAAAATTTTAACCATTTGATTATCATGAATATGCTTTAGACACTTGTGAACTATAGAAGGAACTGCACTAGTTTTCTATAACCAAGGTCTTCCCAATAAAATATCAAAATCACTTGTCTTTAGTAACACTAAGAAATAAGTGGGAAATATGAGAGGTCTCAATTGTAAATTAAAAATAATGTATCCAATGGTGTCTTATGTATGTCCATCAAATGCTTTCAAAAGTCTATATGTATGTTGAATATCCTTTTATGTATAACCAAGAGAATGTAAAGGTTTTATAGTGCACACATTTTTAATTGATATGTTATCTATCATAACACTAAGAAAAAGTTTTATGCCAATATATGCTCTAATGAATAATGAATGATTATGATAATCATCATCAATAATTTTAAAATCCTAAAATGTAATAAATGGGTGAGATGCTAGCTTTCTTGTAACCATGCCAATAATGCTATAAAGTGGATGCCCATATTAACATGGAGAAGGATGAACATTATGTGCATAATTTACTTCATAATCTCACTTTTTTATATTTTTCCTCATGACTGGAAAATGATCTTGATACATTTTTAGCATTGCATTCACATTTACTTGTGTCTTAGCCACTTTAGTAGGTATACCAATGGAAATAACATTCTCATCATTGAGGTCTTTAATTTCATGCTTGATCCTCATACATATATTATTGGAATGTCACACACATCTATGATAGTCAAAAAATGCATTCCCATCAAAAAATCTAGGTGGAGGCTTACATGGACCTATTTAAAATGGTGTAAAAAGTGTAATCACATGACATTCAAGAAATTTTTGTAATAACACATGAGGAGATGAAGGTAGACTTGAAAATTTTCTCCTTGGTATAGCTTTTAGTTGAATCTTAGGTGGTGGTTGTGATATAAAATTTACTATAAATTTAGCCTCATTTATACCTTCATTAGATTTTCTCTTATAATTAGGTTTGCTTTGAAAATTTTTAGTATATGTATAAGGAGCAATAGAGCTATACTTGAGCTTGTTCAATGTAATCAATTTGACCTTGCATTCCTTAACTGTATGACATAGCTCATCAAATGATTTAAAGTTATCAAACATGATAGAATATTGAAGAGGAGTAAGTAATATTTGAGTGTAATATATATATATATATATATATATATATATATATATATAAGCTCATTATTATCCATTTGATTTAACATTTTGGAAAGCATAATCTTGTATCTTAGAACATACTCACTAAGTACCCCATTTGGACCTTGCTTGATCTTTGAAATTTGAGCATAAGATAAATTCTCACCAATATTGATATAAAAATGTGCCAAAATATATTTTTTCAAAGGATTGAAAGTTGTAATTGATTGGAGAGGAAGATCATAGTACCACCTAAAAGCACAATCATTGAGGCTTCTTAAAAAGACATTGGTTAATAATATGTCATTATTTGCATAATATATACAAACCACATGGAATGCACATAAATGCTTTTCAGGTTCAGCATTACATTCATAAAGATGAAGCTTGGAAGTTACAAATCCAAATGGGAGAAGGCAAGATGAGATTTGAGGAGCCAAAGCATTATGAATCAAAGTACTAGAATCTAATAAAGGACTAGCATAAGAGATGGTTTATCTATAGTGTCTAGCTTGGCTTGTAAGAGAATAAGGGATGGATAAAGGGAATATATAATAATAATAATAATAATAATAATAATAATAATAATAATAATAATAATAATAATAATAATAATAATAATAATGAGTGGGGTTAGGTAGCATGAGGTGTAGAAATAGGGATAGAATCAACAAAAAAGTAACAACATGAGAAGGGCTAGTAGACACTGATTTCTCAAGTTCATCTTGAGTAACATAAAGAAATGAATCAATATTTCCTTAATCTACACTAACATAATATTTAATTTTATCGTGGTTGGTTTCAACATCAAGGTCAGATAAAATGGCCATGGTTATCCCATGGAGAGGATGAAGGTTGGGTGATAAGACATCTTGAGATGATAAATGCATGATGTAGGCCTTCTTTTGCTCCCAGGTCAATAAATATTTGACAAAAAAATAGGTTCAACTAGAGGAAAAGATGAAGTAAAATAAAAATTTGAAGTATGAGAAAGAGTTGAAGTATGAGGAGGAGCTTATTTGACAAGGAACCCATGAAAAAACATAATGACTATCACATTGCAAAGGAACATTAAATTCTATAAAAAACTTGCATGTTTATATGTAATATATAATAAGAACACATATATATTACACCCATGATAAATACGTAAAATGAAACAAGTAAATCTAATAGCTAAGAACACAATGTAAGTGAAAATCAAGGATGAAAGGGTGATATAGGAAAGGGTCTTGAATGATTTATAGGCTCTTAAATAGACTTGATCATCGATTGGAAATATCATCCCAATATTTTAGATCACTAACTATGGAGGTAGAACCATACACATAATCCACTAAACTCAATTTTGAGATGGGTGATATGTTCCTCTTAAGTGCACCACAAATCAAATGGATAAAACAACTTAATATTGGTTTAAATAAGGGATCCTAGGAATTTAATTTATACCTTAAGGTTCATGGAAACTAAATTATGTGTTTAGATATATACTATGGCTCTGAGTATTGAGATAAACCCCTCATGCTATGATGTATGTAAGCAAAATGTCGTGTTTCCCTTCATGATAGTAATTAAGTACTTTTAAAATTAGCGAAACAATTTTTATAAAAAAAAGCAAAAGCAAATGAAAAATAAAGAGAATTTTTATTTTGTATGGGAGAAAACAAAATTCAATGCTAAGTCAAAATAAAGAGCTTATGTGTTAGTATTTATTCAAGGTGACAAGAAAAACATTTTCAGTGTTCGATTAGTACAAGGTCAAAAAAATTGAACTGTTATGTTATAGATAAAACCTAAGGTTGATGACCATACTTTTTTAGTGTCAAGAATTTACATAATTAAATTGAAACCTTAAGACAAAATCAACAAGCAAGAGGAGTAATGTTCTATTCTAAAAGTAGGTTCGCAAAAATGCTTACCCTTAGAAATAATTAAAAAATGGAAATTAACTCTAAATTAATCTAAACTTGAAACATAATCTAGGAATATAAATAAGGCAACCTATTATAAAAATACATTAATATACAAAATTTATAGAACTTGTAAATTACTAAAAATAGTAACTAGGGTTAGGGTTAGAGATATGTACTTACAAATTTATTTATTTAAACTCTATTATTTATTTGTTGATTGTGACTGTTTCAAAGAGCTAATGAAAACCTGAAAACATAATGTTATTTTAAAACATTTCTTCATTGTATTTTTAGACTGCATAGTATTTAGATAGGGTCATAGTGAATTGTTGTCTTCTAGTGTGACTATGTCTATGTTGACTATGTGTTGAATCTAAAAATATGTACTGATTCACATTTGTTTGAATGTTATCTATCTCTATGCAATCCCTGTTTGGATGAGTGGATCATCTCCAAAGTCAAAACCTTTCCTTGCACAATGACACATACAAGATCAAATACATATGGGGAAAAGTGGGAAAGTGGGATATGGCTAAACTATACTCCTAAAATCCTTTGTTGACTAAGTGATGCCTACTAGTCTAAATGGATCTTTGGTTAATGTAGTTATCCCTTTAGGGAAGATCATATAAAATTTAACTAGTAAATTTAATTAGAATACTTAATAAAGGGTGGCCTCAACCTACAATAAAATAATGTTAACTTGGCCAATGAATGCATTAATATAGCATAATTGTATTAGATCTCTTTGTTGAATAGATAAATGATTTTTTGATTACTTTTGTAAGAGATTATTAGATAGAATAACTAGGGGTTTGAAGTGAGACACTTGATATGCTGTTATAGGATAATATTTGAATTATTTTTGATAACCAACCTATTGTTGCACAGAGAAGAGATATTAGGGAGCATGTCATTTTTAAAATCTAGTTGTTAGAGCATTAAATACAAGTCCACATAAGTGTACAAGTGCTTAGTGCATCTCTTTTTGCCTAGTGCACACTTGTATAGAAGGATAGAGGCTTCTGAAACTAGACTAATAGTGAAGTATCTTATAATTAGGGATAAACATGAATAAATTATGAAAGTTTGGGAGATGTTCTCCGTAATTGAAAGACATTGAAGGCTTTTATATGGATAACTTGTTATTAGTATATATAGAGATGTATGGGTTTCTTTTTTTTTGAAAATATTTAATATTTGTTACTTATTTTTTTAACTGTTATTTATTTATCATTTTTTTTAAAAAAATTCCTAATCGCAAGAGACATAATATTTTAGTTTCACCTATCATTTTATTTGGATATAAGTTGGCAACTCTGTTTTATTTTGATGTCATATATAAAGGTGGAATTGATTTTCATAGAATATAAATGGTTTAAAGTATTAAAATAAATGTGGGGTTACAAAAAGTCAACTATTAAAAAATTGATTTGCATCCATATTAATTGAAATTTAGTACAATCATGAATTGTACCCACTTTTCAAAGTTGTGTAAGTATTGTTTTGGATGATATTCCATAGGCCTCACCAAAAATGTTTTAGTTTTGAAAGTGGGTCACACATGTAAACATCAATCTTGCTACTTGACTACAAGGAGGGAAAAATAACTATAAATTTGTGAATGCCAAATAAGTAAATGTAAAGACACAAAGGTAACAAAAGAGGAAGACAATACAAATGTGTAGCTAGTGGAACTATACACTTTGAAACTCCCATTGATCACAAGTGGATATTCCTTAAGAATAACACTGAATAATTAGGCTTTAGAATAGTAACTTAAAATGTGTTTATGTGGCCCATCTTTAACACAAAAATAGTTTGTTGGGTGAAGTTTCATTTTTTAATCATGTGTACTCGTTTAATTTTAAGCCTATGAATCCATTGTCATTGCTTCTACCCAACCAACATTGTTCACACTATAAAAAATCTACAATCAAAGTTCTAATCTTAATAAAATCTAAATATTCCTCTTCCCAACAAATACTAAAACCACATATCGACACTTGTTTAAAGTTTGAAACCCACTCGTAAGAGAGGGCATGGTTGAGGCGATGAGATGGATGAACCCATATCTCCCTTACCTCTTGGTTGTTTGGGGATGTCAATTCACATGAATATTTATGCTTTTGATATATTTCCAATTTTTTAAGGTGTCTCTTGGGAGAAATTTTAATTTATAATTAATTTTAACAATTCTTACTTTCATCCATGCAGGCTTTCTCTAAGGAACATGTTTTATTAGAATCCAACAGGACTCCTTTCAAGCTTGCTAAGATACTATAATTTTATTTGATGATATATTACCTAAGTAGCTTTAATTAAAAAAAGTTTGAAGTTCTCAAAGTTATTTATTTAATACAAAAATGGAAAAATAATACAAAGTTTATTGGTATCTGTCATTTCATAAAAGATAAGAATAAAAGTAAATTTTATTATAGGTAATGTAAATTATAGGTAAAATACATTCATCAGTCAATTTTTCCAAACATTAGCTAAAGGATAATTCTAAAACATATAATTTCATAAATTTTTCATGTTTTTCAAGTATCATGGGCATATAAAATAAGAATAGACGTATATATAAATTATAGATAAATTGTATTTATCAGTTCAAATTTAAAACACCAACAAAGGATGATTCCAAAATGCACAACTTCATAATAATTTTCAAGGTTTTCAATCATGTGTATAAAACATAAGAATAAAAGTATATCTAAATTATAGGTAAAATGTATTTATCAACAAAGGGTAATTCCAAAGTGTAAAATTTTACAATAATTTATACATTTTAAAGCATCATGTGCATAAAAAATAAGAATACAAGTACATGTAAATTATAGGTAAAATGTATTCATCAACATATATTCAAAGCAATGGAGGAGTAGAATAGAGCTCATGAAGGAAGTGCTTGGTATGAGGTGTGGGAGTTGGAGGTTTCTCAGGGAGAGGTCTTTGAGAGCTTGATTGTTGATGAGTTGGTCAAGGAAGAGGAGTTAGAATGGGAGATAGAGGAAGATATTGAATATTTGTTGGAAGAGATCATAATTTTTCAAGGCTCAAAACTGGAGTTGGAGTGGTGACCTCTCTTGTTTGATGATCTCAAGAGGAATGCGGCATTAGCAATGCAAAAGGCCAACAATCTTCATTCAAATTTTTATCCTTGGTGCATGGTGTGGATAGAAAGGGAGTTAGTGATAGATATTATTTCTCCTCCATTCCCTATTTCAATTGTTTCTTCAATTTTGAGGGCCATTGGTAGTGATGATGTGGATTTTTCCTAGCTCAGGTGTTCAGTGGTAGTTTTGAATGCTCCTCTTGGGTTGACTGGGTCAAGGGTTTAAATTTTATATGAATAATTTATCTCCTATTATGTTAATGGTTTTGGTTAAAATATCTCTTTCTGGTTGATTCCTCCTTTTGGTGGTTTGGTCCTTTCACAAGGATTAGTTCCCTTTGAGGGCTCTTTTTAGTTGGTGTGTTGGCTAATTTCAGGTTTGGCATTAGTAGTTTGGGATTATAAGCCTTTGTCTTGGGTCTTTTCAAAGAAGCTTCTCATTTTGGATTGCTCACTTTATAGGGTTAAATAAAAACTACCTTCTTTTCCTTTCCCTATTCATTAGGGTTTTTTTTACTTTCAAGGGCCTTGTGCTCCTTGTTAAAGCAACCAAGGATTGCCTTATTTTCCAATAGATGGTCACTGGTTCATATTTATTCTTTTATGTGATTCTATGGTATCCTTTGGTGATTATCTTTTGTACTTTGTGGATCTTTGTTATAGTTGGTGATTTTATAGATGTTGTCTTAGTCCTACTGACTCGAGCTTTCTATCTGACTGGTGTGGGTTGTGGAACATAGCTCTTTTGCTAGTTTTTGCTAGGGTGTTATTTGATATCTCATTTTTCTATAATTTTATTCTCATAAGGTGATTTTTATTTTTTATAATTGTATATTGAAAGATATATGTCTATACTTTTTTTTGGTTCTAGTGGAGAAATGCAGGTCCAAACTAGGCTAGGCTTGCATGCATTTTTTATTGGTTTTGGCTGATGGGTTTTTATTGGTTTTTTATTAAGGGGCATTAACTTTAATTATTTTTGGTATAGTTAGTCTGGATAGCCATTTTGTTGGTTAATTTTTGTACTTGATATCTTTATACCTTGTCATGTATGTTTCTGATAATTCATGCTTCTCTTTTGTAACATTATGGGACTCTCCGAACCCTATTACAGTGTTCTCATAGTTATGGGATCCTTCAAACCCTCTTGTTGTACTTAGTTAAGGTTGTGAGACCTTTCAAACCCTTTGGTTCTTAGTTTTAGGTCTAGAAATCAAAAACTTCACTTCTTTGTGGTTTATTAGTGATTTATGGTGTTGTTTGGATGGTTTGATCGACCAACTTTGTTGTTGGCTATTGCATCCATTGGTGTTATGTGTTATGTATGTGGTTTTGGTGGCGTTTGATAGTTTGAGTAGATGTAATGGATATTACATCCCAAAAATATTTTTGGTGTTATTTTTTAGGCTAGTTGTGTCTATTGGTGATGTTTGTAATGTTGGTGATGGTTTCTTTTTACTTTATGGAAGATAACAGCCTCTTGCTTTATGTCATGGACAAGTTCATAACTCTAATAAAAAGTGATCCGGTTCATAGCTCTAGTCTCTATAAAAGAATTACCCAGTTCATAGCTCTAAGTTATATAAAATCATTTAACCATAATCAAATATAATAATTTCTATGTTTTTCAAGCATACAAATAAAAGATAAGAATAAAAATACATCTAAATTATAGGTAAAATGTGTTTATCAACAAAGGATAATTCCAAAGTGTAAAACTTTATAATAATTTATAAATTTTAATGAATAATGTGCACAAAAATAAGACTAAAATTACATTTAAATTATAGGTAAAATATATTCATCAACGTATATTGAAAGTGATGGAGGAGCATAACAGAGCTCATGAAGGCAGTGCTTGGTGTGAGGTTCGGGAGTTGGAGGTTTCCCAGGGAGAGGTATTTGGGGCCCTGTTTATTGATGAGTAGGACAAGTAGTTAGAGTTGGATTAGAATTTAGAGGAAGTTATGGAAGATCCATTAGGTGAGATCAGGGTTTTGCGAGACTCAGGAGTGGAGCTAGAGCGGTGACCTCTCTTGTTTGCTAATCTTAGGAGGAATGTGGTATTAACAATGTAAAAAACAAACAATCTTTAATCAGATGTTTCTCCTTGGAAAAGGGTATGGGTGGAAAGGGAGTTATGGTTAGAGATTATTCCTCCCCATTTCCCTGTTCTTGTTGTTTCTTTGGTTTTGATGACTGTTGGTAGTGCCAATGTGGAATTTCCCAAACCCAGGAGCTCAATGGTAGATTTAAATGATCCTCTTGCATTGATTGGGTCAATGGTTTTGATTTTTGATGACTATTTTTTCTCCTCTTATGTTAATGGTTTTCATTTGGTTCTCTCTTTCCAACAGAGTTCTCTTTTTAGTGGTTTGGTCCTTCCTTCACATGGAGCAGTTCCCTTTGAAGCCTCTTTGCAGTTAGTGGGTTGGTTGGTTTTAGGTTTGACATTAGAAATTTTGGATTTTAAGCCTTTATCTTGGGTCTTTTCAAGGAAGCCACTCTTTTATAATGTTCACTTTTTAGGTTTAAATGGAACTTGCCTTCTTTTCCTTGCCCTATTCCTTAGGGTTATTTTCTACTTTTGGGGTTTTTATGCCTTTTTATCAAGGCAACTAGGGATTTCCTTATCTATTTATGGATGGGTGTTAGTTCATATTTATTCCTTTTGGCACTTTTATGGTTTCCTTCACTGATTGTATTTTATCCTTGGTGGATCTTTGTTGGTATTTTTGTAGATGTTGTCTCAGTCCTATTGATTTGAGCTTTCCTTCTAGCTAATGTGGACATGGAGTGTAGCTCTTTTGTAGGTTTTGCTAGGGTGTTCTTTGGTATCTTAGTTCTCTATAATTTTATTCTCATAAGATGGTTTTTATTTTTTATCACTGGATATTGACAAATATATGTTTATCCTTTATTTGGTTCTAGTGAGGTAGTGCAAGTCTAGATCATCATCCCAGACTAAGTTGGGCTTGTATGCATTTTTTGTTGGTTTCGGTTGATGGTATTTTGTTGGTTTTTGATTGAGGGTATTAGCCTTGGTTGTTTTTGGTATAAATAGTATGGGTAGCTAGTTTGTTGGTTATTTTTGGTCCTTGCTGGCGTTATGCCTTATTGCGTGTTTTTCTAAAAAATCAGATTTCTCTTCTTTAATTTTTTTCAAATCTATTTTATGAGTAGGAGTCCCACCAACCCTGATATGTATAAAAAAAAATTATTCCTCCACCAAAATTTTACAACATTAGTAAAAAATAATTCTAAAATTTATCATTCCATAATAATTTTTAATTTTTTCAAACATCATATGCATAAAAGATATGAAGAAAAGTACATTTAAATTATAAGTAAAATGCATTTATTTAGAAAGTATAATTCCAAAGTATACAAGTTCATAACAATTTCCACATTTTTAAGCATTATGCACATAACATATAAGAATAAAAGTACATGTAAATTATAAGTAAAATATATTCATCAATGTAAATTTCAAAACATTAATAAAGAATAATTCTAAAATTACACCACTTCATAATAATTTCTATTTTTTTCAAATATCATGTACATAAAAGATAAAATTAATAATACATCTAAATTATAGATAAACTGCATTTATCATCAATATACAATTCCAAAATATACAACTTTATAATAATTTTCACGTTTTAAACATCATGGGCATAAAAGATAAGAATAAAATTACATGGATAGCATTTTGTCCCATGGAAAGTTGCTTTTAGTTTTTGGACTTTCTCTTGGTGGAAGAATCAGGGAAGACTCCTTATTTAAATTATTTGCTGAAGATAGGTGGTTTCTCCTACATCATCAATCAAATTATAGGTAAAATGCATTCATCAGTCAAAATTTCCAAACATCAGCTAAAGTATATTTCTAAAGCATACAATTTCATAATAATTTTTGTGTTTTTCAAGTATCATGGGCATATAAAATAAGAATAAAAGTATATCTAAATTATAGATAAAATGTATTTATTAGTTAAAATTTCAAAACACCAACAAAAATTGATTCCAAAATGTATAACTTCATAATAATTTTCAATTTTTTCAAGCATGGGTATAAAAGATAAGAATAAAAATATATCTAAATTATAGGTAAAATTTAGTTATCAGCAAAGGGTTATTCCAAAGTGTAAAATTTTATAATAATTTCCACATTTTTAAGCATCATGTGCATAAAAAATGAGAATAAAAGTACATGTAAATTATAGGTAAAATGTATTCATCAACACATATTGAAAGTGATTGATGAGCAGATCAGAGCTTGTGAAGGCAGTGCTTGGTATGAGGTGTGGGATTTGGAGGTTTCTTAAGGAGATATATTTGAGGGCTTGATTATTGATGAGATGGATGAGGAGGAGTGGGAGTGGGAGTTAGACGAATCTATGGAAGATCTGTTGGAAGAAATTAGGGTTTTATAAGGCTTAAAAGTAGAGCTGGAGCGACAAACTCTCTTCTTTGATGATCTTAGGAGGAATGTGACATTGGCAATCTAAAAAACTAACAATATTCAATCAGACGTTTCTCCCTGGAAAAGGGTGTGGGTGGCAAGGGAGTTAGGGCTAGAGTTTATTTCTCCTTGCTACCCTATTTTGTTGTTTCTTCAATTTTAAGGGTCGTTGGTAGTGATGAAGTGGAATTTTCCTAGATTGGGTGCTTGATGGTAGTTTTGAATGCTCCTCTTGGCTTGATTGGGTCAAGGGCTTTAATTTTATGGGACATCTTTATCTCCTCTTATGTTAATGGTTTTGGTTCAGTTCTCTCTTTCTAGTTATATGATCCTTTTGGTGGTTTGATTCTTCTTTCACATAAAGAAGTTCCCTGTGAGGGCTCTTTTCAGTTGGTGGGTTGGCTAGTTTCAGGTTTGGTATTAGAAGTTTGGGCTTATAAGCCTTTGTCTTGGGATTTTTCAATGAATATTTAATTTTTGGACTGCTTGCTTTGTAAGGTTAAATGGAAACTACTTTCTTTTCCTTGCCCTATTCCTTAGGTTTTTTTTTCTTTCGAGGGTTTTTTCTTAGAAGGTGATTTTTATTATTTATCATTGTATATTGATAGATATATGTCTATCCTTTATTTTTTTTTGGTGGAGTAGTGCAGGTCTAAATCATCATCCTAGACTAGGCTAGGCTTGCATGCATTTTTCAATGGTTTCAATTGATGGTTTTTTGTTGGTTTTTTATCAACGGGCATTAGCCTTAGTTATTTTTTGTGTAATTAGTCTAGGTAGCCATTTTGTTGGTTTTTTTTGGTCTTTGCTAGCTTTATGCCTTGTCATGTATGTTTCCAACAAGGCATGCTTCTCTTTTCCAAGCCCTCTTACGGTGTTGTCACAGTCATGGGATCCTTCAAACCCTCTTGTTGCACCTAGTTAAGGTTGTGAGACCCTTCAAACCCTTTGGTTCTTGGTTGTGGGTCTATTAATTAGAACCCTCACTTATTTATGGTTGATTAGTGATTTGTGGTATTGTTTGGATGGTTTGAGTAGTCAACGTTATTGTTGGCTATTGCATTCATCAGTGTTGTGTGTGATGTCTGTGGTTCTGGTGCTATTTGATAGTTTGAGTGGCTATAATGGATATTACATCCCTTTAGTATTGTTGGTGTTTCTTTTTAGTCTGGTTGTGGCCATTAGTGATGTTTGTAATGTTTGTGATGGTTGTTTTATGATTTATGGGAGATTTAGGCCTCCTATTTTGTGTTGTAGACTAGCTCATAACTTCTATCAAAAGTGATATAGTTTATAGCTCCAGTCTCTATAAAATATTACCTAGTTCATAGCTCTAAGTTATATAAAAGTGCTTACCCTTAATCAAAAATAATAATTTCCATTTTTATCAGGCATCATGTGCATAAAAGATAACAATAAAAGTACATATAAATTATAGGTAAAATTTATTTATCAACAAAAGATAATTCTAAAGTATACAACTTTATAATAGTTTCTACATTTTAAAGCATCATGTGCATAAAAAATAAGAATAAAGTACATGTAAATTATAGGTAAAATGTATTCATTAACATATATTGAACATGATGGAGGATCATAATAGAGCTCACGAAGGCAGTGCATGGTATGAGGTGCGAGAGTTGGAGGTTTTTCAGGGACATGTAGTTGAGGGCCTGCTTATTAATGAGTAGGCCAAAGAGGAGGAGTTGGAGTGGGATTTAGAGGAAGGTTATGGAATATATGTTGGATGAGATCAAGGTTTTTCAAGACTCAGAAGTGGAGCTGGAGTGATGACCTCTCTTGTCTACTGATCTTAAGAGGAATGTGGCATTGGCAATGAAAAAATAATAATATTTAGTCAAATGTTTCTCCTTGGTAAAGGATGTGGGTGGAAAGGGAGTTTGGTTTGGATATCCTTCCTCCCCCCTTCCTCATTCTTGTCTTTTCTTTTATTTTGATGACTTTTGGTAGTGTCAATGTGGAAATTTCCTAGCTTGGGTGCTCGATGGTGGTTTTATATTCTCCTCTTGGATTGATTGGGTCAACAATTTCAATTTTTGGTGACTATTTTTATCCTCTTATGTTAATGGTTTTGGTTTGGTTCTCTCTTTCTGATAGATACTTCTTTTTGGTGGTTTGGTCCTTATTTCACATGGAGTGATTCCCTTTTAGGGCTCTTTGCAGTTAGTGGGTTGGTTGGTTTTAGGTTTGGTGTTGGTAATTTGGGATTTTAAGCCTTTATCTTAGATCTTTTGAAGGAAGCTACTCCTTTTAGACCACTCACTTTCTAGGGTTAAATGGAAACTACCTTATTTTCCTTGCCCTATTCTTTAGGGTTTTTTTCTAATTTTGGGTATTTTGTGCCTCTTTGTCAAGGCAACCAAGGATTGCCTTGTCTATTCATGGATGGGCACTAGTTCATATTTGTTCCTTTTGGCACTTATGTGGTTTCTTTTGGTGATTATATTTTGTTCTTGGTGGATCTTTGTTGTGGTTGGTGCTTTCATAGATGTTGTCTCATTCTTATTAACTAGGGCTTTCCTTCTAGTTAGTGTGGGTTTTCGAGTATAGCTTGTCTATAGGTATTTACTAGGGTGTTCTTTGGTGTCTCAATTTTCTATAATTTTGTTCTCATAAGGTAGTTTTTCTTGTTTATCATTGGATATTGATAGATATATGTTTATCCTTTATTTGGTTTTGATCAAGGTTCATTTGAAGATACCATATTAGAAAACCCCTTACATTTATTTAAGTGAATCTGATTCGTATCCTTGGTGAATATCAAAATAATAAAAAAATAACCTTCTTACATTTTCCATACAACCATCCATCTACACAGTTCAATCATATAAGTTGTGGGATAAATTAAAAAAGGATATAAAAGACTTATATAAACCTTAATATTATTGTATAATTTTAATCTTCTCAAAAAGATATACAATTTTTAAATTAAAATTTCCTCAAACCGAGTCCATATGCAAAAGTTATGGCCCCCAAAATTTGGTGTACAATTGCATCACATAATGCTATCACCTGACAACATGCCATTGCCTGACATCATGCTACCACCTAAAACTATGTTACCGCTTGGTAGCATTAAAATTTTTGGATTCCTCTTTAAGAGATATACGATTTCAAAAAAAATTACCTCACACCAAGTCCATATGCAAAAGTTATGGCCTCTGAAATTTGGTGTACATTTGTATCACATAATGTTGTCGCTCGACAACATACCGTTGCCTAATAGCATGCTGCCACCCAACACTATGCTACTGCCTGGTAGAATGATAAAATTTGGATTCATCTTGAATAGATATACAATTTCAAAATAAATTTCCTCAAACCATGTCCATATGTAAAAGTTATGGCCTTCAAAATTTGGTGTACAGTTTCATCACATATGTTACCGCCTAACAACATGCCATCCCTTGACAGTATACTGCTACATGACACTATTTTTTCACCTCGTAGCATTATAAAATTTAGATTTTCCTTGAAAATATATATAATTTCAAAAGAAAATTGCCTTAAATTGAGTCCATATGCAAAAGTTATGACCTTCAAAAGTTGGTGTATAATTTCATCGCATAATGTTACTGTTCAACATGTCATCACTCGATAGCATGCTATCGCATGACACTATGCTTCCACCTAGTAGCATTGTAAACTTTGGATTCCTCTTGAAGATCTATACAATTTCAAAAAACATTTACCTCAAACCAAGTTCATATGCAAAAATTATGGCCTCAAAAATTTCATGCATAGTTACATCACATAGTGCTGCCCTCTAATAACATGCTGCCACCTGATAGCATGCTACCATCTAATAGCATGCTATCAAAAGACATGCTGTTGAGTGACAACATGCTATTGAGTGAAAACATGCTACTAAATGACATCATGATGCCAAGCGAGAGTATGCTATCAAGTGCTAACATGTTATTGAGGGGTTGTATGTTGCTAAGAGATATCATGATGTTGATGATGTAAAGAATGAGACTTGGATGGTAACCCATACTAACATATCTACTATATATAAGGTGAATCACATGCATGCCCCCATAAGTGTTATAAATGATTAGCGAGCTGACCCCTAAAATAATTTACATCCTAAAATTTTAGGTGAATGGGTCCTCTGTATTATCCCCAAAAAATCAACAAATACAATGTCCCAAAAAGTTAATATTCGTGAATTAACAAATATTCACCATTAAAATTTACCCTGGTTCTGGTGGATTAGTGCCAGTCTGGGTTGTCATCCTATACTACACTAGGCTTGCATGCATTTTTCATTAATTTTAGCAGATGGTTTTTTTTTTGGCATTTTTTTGGTGGTGTTAGCCTTGGCTATTTTTGGTGTAACTAGTTTAGGTAGCCAGTTTGTTGGTTATTTTTTGTCCTTGCTAGATTTATGTCTTGTATGGTTTTTTGACAAGTCAAGTTTCAATTTTATAATCCTATTTGAATTTATTTTAAAAACAAAGGGTACCACCGACCCCGATATCTATAAAAAAGTATTCATCAACAAAAAACTTTAAAACATTAATAAAAAATGATTCCAAAATGTACCATTTCATAATAACTTTTAATTTTTTCAAGCATTATGTACATAAAAAATAAGAAGAAAAGTACATCTAAATTATCCATAAAAAATAATTCCAAAATGGACAATTTCATAATAATTTCCATGTTTCTAAGTATCATGCACATGAAAAATAAAAATAAAAGCACATGTAAATTATAAGTATTCATTTTAAAGAAATTCAAAACATTAGTAAGGAATCATTTTAAAATATACAACATTATAATAATTTTTAAAAATTTCAAAGTATCATGTACATAAAAAATAAGAATAATAATATATCTAAATTATAGATAAAAATGCATTTATTATCGAAAGATGATTCCAAAATGTACAACTTTGTAATAATTTATATGTTTTAAACATCACAGGCATAAAAGTATTTGGAAGGTGTTTTGTCCCATCGAAAGTTACTTTTAGTTTTTGGACTTTTTCTTGGTGGAAGAATTAGAGAAGATTCCTTATTTCAGTTGTTTGCTGAAGACAGGTGGTTTCCACTGGTCTCATAACCTATTCATTTTTTGTTGATAGAGATGTTTCACTTGAACATGTATATTTAATCTTTATCTCTTTTGTTTCAAGATTGAGATCTTCTCAAACTAATAATAATAATAATAATAATAATAATAATAATAATAATAATAATAATAATAATAATAATAATAATAATAATAATAATAATAATAATAATAATAATAATAATAATAAAAAAGTCCAAAACGTATAATTTCATGATAATTTTTTAAAAATAAAAAATAAAAAAAGGATAATAGCTTCTACAATAAGTAAATGTCTTTTATCTTTTAATCGAATTTAATATTTTATAAAATATTTTTATTTAATAAAATTTAATTAAAATATTATAAAATCATAGAATGAATTCAAACCTCACATACTTGTATTTATATAAAATTAAATTTTAAGGATTAAAATTATAATAGACATTGAATTGTGTAATATATAATTATTAAAATCTAAAAATTGATCAAACTTTTCAAAAAAAATCTTTCTAGATAAAATTTAAAACTTTTTCATTTTAATAATTTTTTATGCTCCTCCCTTTAAATACCTTTAAAAACTCTTTTCCTTTGTAATTTTTTTTTAAAAATAAACAAAATATTAATATTTAATATAATACTTACAATATATGTGCAAAATTGTACTCGCAATTTATGTGCAGGGATTTTTCATTTCACATCATATATCAAATTTGGATATATTTATACTCAAAAATCTTATCATTGTTTATTTTTAAATGTGCCAATACTATGTACAAAAAGTTCCAAAAAATCTACATACTAGGTGTGTACTTATTTTTACTATCATTTAGAGATTTACTGATGTAATTTACATTGAAGTTTAGATTTATTATTGTCATTTAATTGAAGTGTGTACTTATCTTCCAAAAATTATGTAAAAATTAATGGAAAAAATGGTTGGTATAAATATATATGTATTTATTTATGTATGTAATGATAAGAAATAATTGTAAACACTAAAATTTAATATAAGAAAAATGACTTATAAATTACAAAACTTTTAAGTGTGTGTGTATATATATATATATATATATATATATAAAAGTTTACACAATTTTACTTTATAAAAAATTCAACATTCATTTCATTTTATATAAGTAAAGCACTAATATTTTTAATTCAAATTTTCTTTAAAGTTTCAATTATAAGTGACATGATATTAAATACTATGGTTCTCTTCCTTCAAAGAATGTTTTTGGGCCCAACCATCTTCACACAATGTCAAGTCCCAATCAAATTCTAATAATTTATTGATTTAATATTATTTTTTATTAAATAATTAAAACATTTAATTTATTATAATGTTATTACATGTTAAATTTGTGTTATTGAATGAAAAAATTATATTATTTTTTTAATTTTAAAATTAAAATTATTATTATAATAATTTAATTTTACATATAATTATTATAATTATATAATATAAGAAATTTATTTTAAAATTAATAATATTAAACTATTTTAATTAAGTGAAAAATAAATTATTTTTAATATGATTTATATAATTAAATTTAGACACAAGTTATATTTAAGTTAATCTAGTGTTGCATTTAAAATAAGAATCAATGTCAAACTTAAATTCAAAATCACAATTCACTTAAAGTCATCTTGAAGTTATATGTAGTGTTCCACTTAAAGTTAGACTGTCATACTTATTAAAATTGGATCTAGTGTGGGATGAACGTAATGTGGAAGTTAAATTCACCTTACTAGTGGATTTAAAGTTATTAGGTGACACTAGCAATGTTTTTAGTGATGAATTTATCAAAGTCATCCTAAAGTTTACAAAACATCACCTCAATGTCATTTAGATAACATTTCATTGGGGTGATGTTTGTTTTCAATAATAGGCTATATTTAGGTTGACATTGTATTTATATAATTTAAGTTCGATAGTAAAGACTATCTAAAGACTTTTGTTTGATTTTACATTTAACTTTAGGGATGAAATTTAGCCTTCAAAAGTTTAATTTTTGATGATTTTAATGAAAATTTAAAGTGACTTAAAGGAGACTTTAATCATGACTTTAAATAATTAAAATGTTGTAATAATTGTACATTGTGTATCATAGAAGATGAAACACTTCATTGCCTTTAACCTTGTCATGCACACCACTAAAGAGTCTCTTAATCCCAACTCTATGAACATGCCATTTTCAAAGTATAACCAAACATTAGAACATCATGATGAATTACAAATATCAAGTAACTCTATAATGGATACATATTGTAACTTAATTATATTAATGTTGAATGCTATGAATAACATAGGATCTTATTAAAATGACCAAAATTTATTAAATGACATATCTTCACATGTGTTGTTTGTGAATGGAAGACGAGGATGAGAAAACTAACAAAATTATAAATTAGAGCTATAAATTCATATCAACGATGAAGAAAAGGATAAGATTTGTCAATGTCTATTGATCCAAAAAAATTGATTAGATGTAAATGATTTTTACTAGAGTTGTGAACTACAAAATGCTTTTGACTAAATCTATGAACTGGGAGAAAAAATATTTTTTAAAATCTAGAGCTACAAACCAAACTTAGTACACAATGAGGATCCCAATCCCTTGAGACCCCAAAGCAAACAATGAAATGCAACTCAACATTCAAGATGAAAGAAAACTAGTTAAAAATAAGAGTTCACACCCTTAGTAAAATAACATTGTTGACCAAGCAATAAGTTAAACCTTCCAAATTGGGGTAAAACCTCCTAAACCAAATTAAGGCTTGTAGATCTTCAAAAAAATCATAACAAACAATCAACCAATAGTTAGTGGTAAAAAAATAGCTTTGAGGAAAGATGCACTCCAATACAAAGAAATGAGTATATTTGCGAGCAAAAATCAGTCTTTTTTCTTTATGGGAGAGAATATATTCCAATGTCCAATGCGACCCAGCATTAATAATGATTGATAAATCTATCCTTAAAATACTCTACCTCTATCTTTCTTCATTTTCACTTGTATATAAAATTTTGTTAAGAATGGTAGTTGAATGTTGAAAACTATATCCACCAAAAAATTTGAAATAAAAAAACATATTATCATCACATAATCCAAACCTCAGTTCCATAATATCTAAAGATTTATGGTGAGGTTCCTCTTTATAAATTTAAAAAAAAAATTAAACTATTTTTTTGTTGAGTAGAAGGTAAATTAACACCTAAATTAAAATAAAATGATGATACAAATAATCTCCCATGATTCCACCATTAAAAAAATGAGTGTCATCCTTATATATATGTGGGTTTAAAGTAAGATGGGCTTGAGAACACCAAAATTTGAAAACACCCACAAAGGATAATTTTAAAACTTACAACTTCATAGTAGTTTCCACATTTTTCAAGCATCACATGATGTGCACTGGAACAAACTATCATGCAAATTAAGAATTGTACATTTTAGCATTTGGAAATAAGTTATCTGTATTTTTTATCCTCATCCTTGTAGGCTACAACTAATTAATTTTAGCAATATATGTTCATATTTAATGGTATTAATATTGTTAATACATTAGTATAGATAAAATGTCATATAGATATCAATATTAAGGTTTTATTTTGGATATTTCACATATCACAATTATCTATGATTTTATTACTTTATTTAAAATTTTCCCATTTGCTAAGGATAAATCGTTTCAATCTAACTACATCAAATGTTTGAAGTTCAAGATTTTTTTTGAAAAAATATGGTGGTCCAAATTCCACTATATATCCACAATATTACATTTTTATATATTAAATTATCTAAGAAAAAATAATAAATTTATAAGTGATAGTCAAATGAACATTAAATTTAAGATTTGAATTAGAGGTGAGCACATTCAATGTATTATAGTCCACCACCACCCCTAGATATGATTGTAGAATGCCTCTCAACATAATAATAATTTCAATAAATAAGAAATGGATCTCAATAAAATTAACTAAGTAATTATTTATAATGAAGAATGTATTTATTAAGCTCCTCAAATAAAGGAGTCTCTCCCCTAAAGTGTAAATGCCATATATCATAATGTATTCTATGTTTTAATTGAATTTAGTGTGTTATAAATAACAAAATTACACTAATTTAGATTAATTTTATACTTTTATAATTATACATATATTATTATTTTTTAATATGGGTAAATATGAGGGTATGTGTATGGAGTTGAGAGATAATTCTGTGGACATTTACCATAATATGATCACATTATTTAAATAACATGATTGTATTATTTAAATTATGGTTTCATAATTATCAAGCATAATATGACCATGTTATTAAATAACACAATTGCATTAATAATGTGATCATGTGATTTAAAATAAATCATATGATCACATTAATAATACTATCACATCTCATGTATCACACAATAAATAGAACCCAAATGCAAAATTTCCTCATTTTACATCGCATTATATCTTTTCCCTCACTCTCATCCACTCTGTGATCGTCTTTTACCTTAGTGAGGTCAAACCTGGCTACAATTCATTATAAAAAGCAACTAATTGATGATGCCACCACATGGAAGAGACAAGTGCTAAAAATTTATTCATTGTTTATTAATTTTTTATTATTTTCATTATTTGATTGGTAATTTATTTGTTTTGAATAACCTGTCTTGCTAACCCTCCTATTCCTCTATCTAAACCTCCTAAACCTCCACCTAACCCTCTTTTTCCTTAGTCTAACCATCATAACCCTCTTTTTCCTTAGCCTAATCCTCCTCCTAACCCTCTTATTCCTCAGCATAAGCCTCCTCCTAACCCTCCTATAGTTCCACAAAATCCTCCAACCAATCAGTAGAGTCTAGTTGACTACATTATGGAAAATAAAATTGAAATTGAATAATTAATTAGGAGAATGAGGGATATCACTTCCACCAACACCCATTTCACCTATATAGCCAATTCCCTAGAGACATTATTAGGTCAAATTGACTCTATAATGAGTTAAATTGACAAATAAACTTCATATTGGGATAGTTGTAGGACTTATTATGATGATTTTTTTTTAGCACATGAGATAAAGAAAAAAGATATATAAAAATACTCTATTTGTGCCTTATTCATTGACCTATCCATTAATTCACCATTTCTAGTAACTGTTAAATGTTTTCCAATCCATTGATGCCAACATAATTTAATCACAATCAATTTATGAGACTGATGATGGATGGTGTTTGATTATCGTTCGTGTAATAACCATGATGTTTCATTGTATTTTTTGAGGAAAATATAATGTGATTTTATCCTCAATGATATTCCAAACTATTTTGATTTTAGTGATTTTTAAGGTCGATGAAAAGGCTCTTCACAAGATTGACCAGGTGCACATCATGTGCTTAATCGACCTACAAGGATCCATATCTAAAATCTGCTTGAACTTGAGTTCCTCGCTATATGTAAATAGGTAATGAAGATAAACACTCTATAAGCATTTATTTTACTCATCGATACACTTATTTAGCATACGAGTAAGATCTCAAAGATCAATGCTAGAAATATACCACCTAGTGTGCATACTTGACCCCACCCTTGTAGATCTTGTGGATCTATATGCACTGGGCCTTATGATGATGATGGTGTTGGTGTTTCAGAGGGATTAGATAATATACTGATGAATGATGATTTTTTGACACATGCATTTGGTGTGTAGAGATAAGCCACTTCACAAATGCAGGTATATTTTATATAAATGTCATGTTAAATTTAAGTTATAATTATACATTTAATTTAGCTAAAAAATAATTTACATATAAATTGAATAATATATATGTCCATTTTTATGTTTCAAGAGGTGATGGTGCCTTAATAATCATAGTCAACATTTGTAACATTTGATTTGATGTGGCCATTGTTTACATTTTTAGATCTAACTACTGGCCCATTCACTACTACAATTGTCTCTATTATAATGACACCTTTCACCTATATAGATTTAAAATTTTGAGTTAATCTTATGCTCTATGTACATTTAGTCTATGTCTATTTTCCTTGTAAGTTTAAGTTAAATTTATCTATAAAAGATCTTAAAATTCAAGTACAATGCTATTAAATACACTCGATTTAATAAAGGAAAAAAACCTGACATATATATCTTTGATAGTTTATAAAAAAGTAATTGAGACCTTGTTTACATTCATTTGATGGATCAAGTAGACACTCCTCCATCACTTCAAGCTAAGACAAACATAGGTATTATTGCTACAATGACATCTGCATAGGCACTGATAAAGGTATATATTAACTTGTAATTTTAAATTATAAGAATAGACTTGTTTTAATAATTTTACTACATACTTGGGGAAAATATAACTTATATGAATATATCGTGTATGCAGGGTTGTCCCATGACATATGATAGTCCCAATCAGATGATTAGTAATGAAACTTCTCATATCTCTTCCCTATTTTACATGCTTATTTGAAAAGCTGAACTTGCCATTGACTCATTGGGGTGTCAAAAAAAATTGAGAATGACTGTGATCTTTCAATAGTGCATGTTTAAATTACTTTTTTATTCTAGTTTGAAATTAATTTTTTAACAACTGGTTAAATGTATTTTATGTTAATTTTGTAATAATACTTGTATTTGAATAGATTTGACTGTAAGTGAGCTATGAGCTAAGGACCCATAATAGAACCTTGTAGCAATCTAAGGCATTAGAGGGATCTCCATCTACTAGTAAGGCATCTTAAGGAGAGTCTTCTTTGAGGAAGGTAATGAGAGGGAGGCTATTTTATGATAAGGATATCTTACATGAGATGTATTTTGTTGTATGCCTATATGACATTGTACATATTTTGGTCATTATATATGCGTATGTAACATTCACCCAACATTAGATACTATGTTGGTAGATGTCATAATTTTTTGTATGCCTATCATGGAAATCTATGTATTATTGACATTGTACATGTTCTTATATGATTTTTTTTGAGTTTTCATCTGACTTATGTTAATCTATTTAATTCATATTCAGTTTTAATATAAAATGTTATCATATAATATTATTTTGATCTTTCAAACTACTATCTATTGGATCTCATATTTAATTTTGCACACAAATGAGGATTGAAAAATTGCTATTTTAAGTTCTATAAATCTATGATCTTCCATATTTTTTTAAATTAAATTTTTTATTTGATTATGCGTAGTGTAAATAAGTGATGACACTCTTATCTATTTTGCATTTGTCATCACCCATTTACAAATTTTTGATTGATCATTAGCATCCAATTTGATTTAAATTAAGGCTCACACCCAATCATGTTCATAATTTTATAATGTAGAGACATAAAATCATTCATAAATCCATAAAAAAAATTCACTCTGATACCTATACTTGCAAACTTGATCTTTCACCTTCATTTAGATCTAATGCCTTTTTGGCTAGATTTTATTAAAACTACACCTACTAATTGTATTTATTATATGATTCTTGTTCCTTTATATTTTACCTCACCTCTCAAGTAATCTCTATCAATACCTCTTTTGCACTTAACTCTTTTTGGTGACCATGTACATGGTCTACTTACTTCTTCCTCTTTGAAATTTTATCTTTGCTAAGCTTTCAAGATAAACTTCTACCTAACCTTGACCATAATATATTTATTTTGATAAAAGGCAACATTAATTAATTTAAAAAAAATATTCACTCATGAGATAATGATCTATCTTTGGCCAAAATCCTTTATCATCCCTTAATACCACCTAATGCATAGTTTGCTCTTCTATATTTGAGAAGGCTATGAAATTCCTATTCATATGCTATGAGATAATTAATAATTCCAAACTAACTTATTCACTCTTTTTCTCAACTCGATTCAAAATTCAATCTCAAATAATCTTCTTTTAAACTAGTCAATTACTCATTAGGTTTGTTCTTAACTAGTGACCAATATCTTAGATATGCTCTCCTTCCTTTGAATAATTTTTATTTAAGACACTTTGGATAGGTATTAGGAAAAATAAAGTATTTTAATAGGTGTCAAAACTTACAATAAATCAAATAACTATAGGTCTCTAAGATATTGAGCTTTCATTCTCAAATTCTATCTTTTTAAGTTTTTAGGTCTTTAGACCTAATTGTTGTTATAATAGGTCAATTTATAAAAATAGTGTTTGTAGCTATTAAGATTTATATTTAGAGTATTTTTTTATATAATTTTAACATTTTAAAACCCTTAACTAAGTTTATATAACTCAAATCAATCAAAAACTTGACTTACCTTATGCATAACTTTTTAAGCAATGGTCTTCTACTGGTGTATAGAAAAACCATCCTTTATACCTAGAATTTAAAATATATTATCAACCCAATGATACTTCGACTAAGTTATAAGATACATTCCCAAAATTTTCACAAAGTTTGAGACCATATCATTTAATGATTTGAGTTTTATAGGTATTTTACTCATGAAACCCTTACTTTGGATTTACTCATTATTTGTGTAGGTCAAGAGATAATTATTGATAGTTCAAAGAGCTCATAGGGATTTTATATGATATAAAACATGTATATTGTAATTAAAAAAACCTCTTCAACTATTCCAATACTCCAATTGAGTTCATATAATATTTCCCACATGTAAATAAGCCTCTAAAAATGATTGTAACAATAAAAATACATAATTCTTGAGGGTTTCATGTATATAACTAAGATTTAAGCTTGAAGTCAATATTAAAGGATTAGAATCATATTATAAAAGTATAATACAATGAAAAACATGAATTAAGACTCAGAAATCTTTATTATGTGCAATAATAAAGCATTTACATAGTCCTTCTCCAAAGAAAAACCTACAACATATGCTCTAACTGCTTCAAAAATGATATTTTTTGTCCTTTTAAGATCTTTAGTTGGTCTTGTATGGTTCCTCCTCATTAGGAGTGAGTATTATCACCTTTTTAGAGTTTAAACTAAACTTATTAATTCACTAAACTTTCTCAGATTCTCTTTTACTCATTCAAATTAAACTTACTAAATTGACCTAGTTTGTAGGTCTCAATAATTACCTAAGAATATTGTCAACATATATGCTACATGTATTTGGTGATGCTCCAGCATCACCTTTACTATCCTATAACCTACCCATTTTATAATTCACTCTTAACACTATCTCACTATACATTCCCTAGGTTTGACTATGCCTATATGCCTTCCTCTTCTTTAATACTTTTAAGAACACTTCCTCTAGATCTTATATCCACCTATCTAACCTTCATTCAACTCACTCGATCTAATTTTAAATTCCTCCACACTCCTTTAAAATTTCTTTCACTTTTTCCATTCAAGGTATATTTGGCCTAATAAACCTAATGCATGTTATTTAGACTAGTTTTTGACTCTTCAACACCTCACTCCATCACCTTCAACATCTCACTCTTGACATACTTCAACTCCCCATTGAAGTCTCTAGACCCAAGTCAATGCCCATTAATAGTTCTATTTCTTGGTATCCCTATCCCTTAAGGGTGTTAAGTGTCCTAAAAATGACTTTTGAAAATATCACAAACCTATAATAGCCTCCAAATCACCTTGAACACTTAAAATACACTTTCATGCAAAAGTGGGTGAGAAAAGCGTGAGAGCGAGAGTTTCATGGGGGTGCATAGTTTAAGAGAGTAGGGGTAAGTATTATTATTTAGTATAGTATGTATGAGGTTTAGGAAATATGGATATATGGAGAAAGAATATGGAAAACTATGTGAAGGATTGAGTGGTTGAAAGCAGACACAGGGGTGGTTTTACCCTCAAGTAAAGGTGGTTTGAGGAATAGCAATCATGAAGATACAATTTACTACAATCTTATGGAAATATTTTGATTTATTTGTTGGAATTTAAAAAAATTATAGATACTTTGAGCTATCAAACTGAATTTTATACCCATATATTCCTTGCATTGTTTGAAAAAAAATTAATTTCCATTCAACCATACAAAGATTAACAATAAGTGCAAGCAATAAATATTAGTTCCAAGTAAAGTGTAAATATGAAAAGACCTCATCTTGACAAAAAATTGTCATTAAAAACCTATTTGAAGGGTGGATAATGTCTAGGAATAGGTTCTTGGCCTCCCATCAAGCCTAATGGACAAACCCACCACCCATTTCAACCTCAAGAACACCCTTCCCTATACAAAAAAAATGTATTTTTTAGCCTAAGTTCAAACATGTATAAAATGAAACCTATAAGTCATTTCCATGAACTATCAGATACCTCCCATACCTACTTAATCCCTTTAATCACATCCCAGAGCACTTAGGTTTAACCTTTGAGAGTAATCTATTGGAAAAATTGTAGTAATGGGTCCAACAATGCAACTTTTTGGCATTGAATATGCAACTTCTTGAGCTGTAACTGTCATTTATATCTCCAAGACCTCTACTTGAGAATATATCACTTCAATAATTTTTATATAGACAAATTTCATGTGATCACATTGCCATAATTTTCAAATCTACCTGAAATTACATTTTCACTACCATTCAAGAGCATAGAAACACTGACAACAAATGTTGTCAAAGTTTAAGTTGTGGTTACAGAACTCTGGATTCAATGATTCTTAATAAAAAATAACACTTAAAACATGTACATGTGGGTTGATAATATATATTAATAGTTTATTTTCCTCCCATAAATCCTGATTGACAAACCCACCACTCCTTTTGACCTCAAGAATGCCATTCCCAATACAAGAAAAATACAATTATTTAGCCTAAGTTCAAAGATGCATAAAATGAAACCTATAAATTATTTATATGATCCATCATATCCATCCAATTCCTATTCAATCCTTATAATTTCACTATAGATCACTCAAGTGGAACCTTTGAGATCAATCTGTTGGACAAGTTGCGGTGTCGGGTCTAAAAATGCAACTTTTTGGCATTGAATATGTAACTTCTTGAGCTACAACTATAATTTATAACTCTGGTATATCAACTTGAGAATATATCACTAATATCACATCTATATAGGAAAATAATATGTGATCACACTGAAATAATGTTCAAATCCACATGGAAGTGCATTTTCACTACCGTTCAGGAGTGTAAAAACATTGATAACAAATGTTGTCAAAGTTTAAATTATGGTTACAAAACTCTAGTTTTGATTCTCCCTAACCAAAAATTGGTACTATAAACATGTTAAATGGTGTTTATAATGTCTAGAACCAATTTTTTTTCCTCCCATAAATCTTTTTTGATAAACCTACCACCCATTTAGGCCTTAAGAATGCCCTTCCCAATATAAGAAAAATACAAATTTTAAGCCTAAGTTCAAACATGAGTAAAATGAAACATGTAATTAATTTACATGAAAGTTTAGATCCCTACTCTACCTATTTAAACAATATAATATCACTCAAGAGCAATTATATGTAACCTTTGAGATCAATCTGTTGGACAAGTTGCAGTGACAGGTCTAAAAATGCAACTTTTTGGTATTGAATATACAACTTCTTGAGCTCTAATTGTCATTTCTGCCTCTAAGACCTCCACTTGAAAATAGATCACTTTGATCATGTTTAGATAGAAAAATTACACATCATGACACTTCCATAACATTCAAATCCACCTAGAAGTTTATTTTTACTACCGTTTAGGAGTGTGGAAACACTGATAACAAATGTTGTCAAAGTTTAAGTTGTGGTAGCATAAATCTAGTTATAATACTTCCTAATTGAAACATGGCACTAATAATACATATCTAGGGGTTGATAACATTTATGGATAGATTATTGGCCTTCCATTAGGCCTGGTTGACAAACCCACCACCCATTTCAACCTCAAGAATGCCCTTCCTAATACAAAAAAATGTAGTTTTTAGCTTGAGCTTAAACACACATAAAAAAAAAAAAAATTGTAATTCATTTCCATGAACCACATATTCCTTCCCTACCTATTTAACCCCTCTAATTTCACCCTAAATTAATTAGGTAGACCCTTTAAGATCAATCTTTTGGACAAGTTATAGTGACGGCTTTAAAAATGCAATGTTTTGACATTGAATATGCAACTTATTGAGATCTAACTACCATTTATACCTATAGGACCTTCAATTGATAATATATCACTTTGATCATGTCTAGATAGGTAAATTAAACATGATTACACCATCACAATATTTAAATCCACTTGAAAGTGCATTTTCACTACCATTCAGGAATGTGGAAACACTAAGTACTTAACAAGTTAGCTTCTCTTAGCTTGAAGAATATAAAAAATTTATTAACAATGCCAACCACATGAAGGTCATGAAACAAAATAATCTTGATCTATGTACTATCCACCTTGAATACACTAATGAGGTTGATTGGTGTATTAAAAAATCAATAGGAGCTAGTTTGCCTCTCCAAAGAAAGAGGTCTCTAATTTGAGGGGGTTTTATCAGATTTTGAGATGTAATAAGAATTCAAAATATTCCTACACTTGATTTCCATTATTAAGGTAGAGTAATGGCCATAAGTGGGGAACCTACATTGAAAACCATGTAATATCATGAAGATGATAGTGAATGCAATGAGAGAGTGGCAACTTGAGAGTTGAAAATCAGTTACATGTAGGTAAGAAGGAATAAATGTTGAATGGGGAGATATTTAGGCCATAATATCTTAGGAGATTGGCTTTCAACAATGTCAAGCATGCTATCCATATGCCTTGAGAAATAAAATAGTCATTTTATGGAGTCAAAGAAGCATTGAAGGTCTTTAAAACTACCCTATAATAATGGAACTATTTCATTAGAGTTGAAAACAAGTTGGTTGAAGAATAAGTGAAGCATTGAAGGTAAGTAATGAGAATACCATCCCCAAATATAGGTCAAATCATGAAGGCATTTAACCACATCTAACACTTTAAATAGCCATGATGCTCCTTATATGCCTTCATTCAAAGCAACCTCATTTGAAGGACAAATGCTAAATGCTTTTAGTAATCTTCTTTTAGCTTCAAGAATATGAAATTATTTACTGATAGTGCCAACCACATGAAGGTGGAAGCTTATCTAGCACCACTAACCTACATTTGGTAAAATTGATTACATATACATTTGAAAAGTCAACATACTTGCATATTTCAATCAAACAAACCACTAGGATCTGATCTAACCTTGATATTTGTTAGGGTGTGGAGCTAAAAACTTCACCTTGTTGCAAATAGAAGGAGGATGCTGAGTATACAATCACTGGCATCGACAGGCCACAACTGACGTTAGTCAGGGATCAGTTTACAGCAACCAGCGTCGGTAGGATATCGACCAGCATCGATCACCTCTAGGAAGGTAGGGACTGATGTCGGTCGCCTATGGCGGTTCCAGAATTGCTGTTGACAAATAGTCAGTTAAGTGAACGGGTAGTTTGCATGATGAAGACTAGTTCGAGTCTTTGAGCCACTTGTCTAATTATTGTATGCATGAGATCTATATAATAGACTCATGGGCCGTATTGTTAAATGTAAAACTTGTAGAACCCAAGTGTGGAACTTGGAGAGTTCTTCCCATGGTGGAATCAAGTAGGATTCCTCATGTATGTAAGATCATGTTTGATATGCAGGGTGTTGCAAGATCATGGTGGAGATCTACATGTGATAAGTAAGATCAGGCTGGTCTACATGCGAGGGTCAAAAGGAGATCGGCGGGGGAGCAAGATCCAAGGTGACAGCAATACATCAAGGAGCAGGATCATGGTGAGATCTACTTGGAGTACCGGTTCATACTCGATTGTACTAGATGTACAATGAGGTGAACAATAGCTTGTGTTAGCTGTGTGTTGTGACCTATGAGAGAAGATTACTCAGGTGGGAAGATTACTAGGAGCCCTTGAGGAGGAAGCCTCACAGAGGTGGAAGAAGAGTGTGATCTCTTTATTATAATTTCCTTTGTAATGAGTTGAATACAATTATGTGTTGCCTCTCATATTCTGTGTGTTTTCTCATTGATAGTTATTTGTTCTTCTGGTTATTTCTGTAATCTTAAGTTGCTTATACAATTGTAATCATGTGTGCTCTTAAATCTGACAAGTTGTGTCAGAGCTTTGGGGAACTTAGGTCTTATCAAATGGTATCAGAGCAAGGTTGGATGTTCTCAAAGCGAGTTTGAATAACAAATGGCCAGATCTGGCTAGTGGTTTGTTGATTATAGGTTACTCACAGGGGTTTCTATTTGAGTGGGAGTATAGCAATGGCAGAAGAAGGTAAGCTGAGAATGAAGAATTTTAGGCACAGAATTAACACCACAAGGAGTGTGGTGGGTAGTCTTCAAGATTGAGCTTGAAGAGGAATACAAGCCAGGATGTAGATTAGACAGAGTACTGGTTTAGGTACAGGTGCAACTATTTATCTCCAAGTGGGAGATTGTTAGGGTGTGGAGCTAAAAGCTTCACCTTATTACAAATAGAAGGAGGATGCTGAGTATACAGTCATCAACGTTGGTAGGCCACAGTCGATGTCGATCAGGGATTAGTTTACAACAACTGGCATCGATAGGATATTGGCCAGCGTCGATCACCTCCAGGAAGGCAGGGACCGACGTCAATCGTCTGTGGTCATTCCAGAACTGTTGTTGACAAATAGTCAGTTAAGTGAATAGGTAGTTTGCATGATGAAGACCAGTTCGAGTCTTTGAGCCACTTGTCTAATTATTGTATGCATGAGATCTATATAATAGACTCATGGGCTATATTGTTAAATGTAGAACTTGTAGAACCCAAGTGTGGAACTTGGAGAGTTCTTCCCATGGTGGAATCAAGTAGGATTCCTCATGTATGTAAGATCAAGTTTGATATGCAGGGTGTTGTAGGATCATGGTGGAGATCTACATGTGATAAGTAAGATCAGGTTGGTCTTCAGGGGTGTGTATATGCGAGGGTCAAAAGGAGATCGGTGGGGGAGTAGGATCCAAGGTGACAGCAATACATCAAGGAGTAGGATCATGGTGAGATCTACTTGGAGTACCGGTTCATACTCGATTGTACTAGATGTATAATGAGGTGAACAACAGCTTGTGTTAGCTATGTGTTGTGACCTATGAGAGAAGATTACTCAGGTGGGAAGATTACTGGGAGCCCTTGAGGAGGAAGCCTCACAGAGATGGAAGAAGAGTGTGATCTCTTTATTGTAATTTCCTTTGTAATGAGTTGAATACAATTATGTGTTACCTCTCATATTCTGTGTGTTTTCTCATTGATAGTTATTTGTTCTTCTGGTTATTTTTGCAATCTGAAGTTGTTTATACAATGGTAATCATGTGTGCTCTTAAATCTGACAAGTTGAGTCAGAGCTTTGGGGAACTTAGGTCCTATCAATATTATCAATAATAACTTTATGGTTTGACTCCCAAACTTTCTATAATTTCCTATTGTAATGACCTCCCATGATATTTTTGTAATTGAATATTCATTTCAAGAATCAAATTTGAATATTTTAGTATTTTTAGTGTATTTCAAACTCTTCAAACAACCATTGATCTTATTTTTTATAGGATATCATTGAAACTAAGTTCAAGTGACTACCACTAACCCAATAGGATAGTCAATGTTTTTTCCATCTATAACTAGGGAAGTTAACTTTTCTTTCTCTCTACACACTAACATAAAAAGTAATATGTGCCCTCTTCATTGTCCTCATCTACAATAATTGAAAAAACATGCCCTATATCACAAAAAATCATTTTTAATGACATTATGAAGATATATAATGTGAATAAATTGTACATAATAAAAAATATTCTACCTGGATGCACTATATTAGATACATGGTCAAAATCATCTAATAATGTCATATATGAATTTATAATTCTATTAGAACCTAATGTGTGTTGATTGAAATTATAGTTTTATAACTCCAATCATCCACCCACTTCTATGATTCACACTCATTCCAAATAGAGTTCATGCATGCAAAACAAAAACATGCCAAGTGTCTCATATGAAAAGACTTGAATTTGAGCTATGAAATGAGTGGAGCTCACTTGAACCCATTAAAGTCATAAAAGCCTCATATTTTGCCAAGTGTTCATCCTATAATAACCATAAATGGCTATGAACAATAAAATTTTGTTGAGCACTATGACACATGTTTTCATTACACTATTCAACCGTAGTTTTTACATTTGTCAAATGATTACCATCTTTAAATTTACTCTCCTCCCTTGAAAAAACTCTTTTTACACATGATCCAACACCGTCATGCTCCCCTTTTCCATGGCCAACCTCAGTGAAACTACAAATATATTTTACACTAGTGGTAACATGCATTTTTGAATTGCGATATGCAATTGTCTAACCAAATGTAATGTTGATTAAAAGTAATGTTCCTCTGATTCAACTATTCATAGAACTTTTGAAAATAAGCTTGAATATATTGTGAACAATGTGATCAATCATTTTTGATATAGAAATAGTACTCCCTTAATATTTTTGGTTACTAATCTATACTATCATGTACATGCATGAATGTTATATGCATGAATATGAAAACTTATGATGATTGTAATACTATGATTAAACTTCTATTTGGGGTTTGAATGTGTAATTTTTAGCAAAGTCAACTACTGAAACAATCAAACCAAATGGGAATGTATCCTTTTTTATCTTGAAATGTTCATGCAATCATCTAGCTTTGTGTGTGTGCCTTGCATACTAATAAATAATTTTCTCCCTAAATTTGATGAAAAATATGGAAATAAGTATCTTTTTGTAACAAGCTCACATCTTTTAGATTATTTGACATATTTTACTTAATAGTTCATTGATTTATATTTTCTTAAGCCAACTAATTCCTATCTAATTATACTTTTACTCTCCTCATTGATACACTTGTTTATTTTGGCAATCCATCACAGTTGTTACACTTTCCATCTAAACATGATTTTTTATAAAATAATTAACCATCAGGTCTTTTTCAAAAATTAGTTGGAATAAATTTTCTAGCTAATTTTGATGGAAATTCAATGTCACACTCCTAAAAAATGTTATTTTTTATTTAGGTTAAAGGTGAAGATTTTTTTGAACTAGGGTCCCCAAACCCTAGGAATAATTCAAGTACAAAGGAAATAAAAGGCTAACCAAGAAAAAAATAAAAATAGGACCAAACATAGTCTAGAAACAATTAGAAGATAACCTCAATATAGCCACAAAACTACAAAATCATTAATCTAATTTCAAACTTATAGATCGATCTTCCTGGCAAGTCCTCATCTTGTAGGGATTCATATCTATTTGCATCAATAAGTTTCATTATCTATAGCGTATTGTGATCCATTACTTTACCCTTTTCTACCCTTACCTTTACCTACATAGCTGGGTTCAAACAACTCTTTGATATGTTCCCTCATATGTTCAACATTTAGAATTCCTTCTTGCATTGAAGCCTTGCTACAATTAACAATAAAATTGATCTTATTATGTATATTCTCATTGGCTTGCTGAGAAATGTTATTAGTATTGAAAAGTACAATGAATATGGTGAAAAACACCATAGTGCATTAAGAATTCAACATGTTTTCTACAAAAAGTGGTGTGAGTGTGATTTATTTTTACAAAAAAAGGTTTGACGATCTCAAAATATCTTTAACAAATAGAAATTTGTAGATGTTTTTCCAAAAACTTAGAGTATAATTGTGTTTGAGTCATATGCAAGATTTTTTTGGATACAGTTAATGGTTACAAGAACCAAATTTTATTTTCAATACATCTCTTTCATTTAGAAAAACTCTTGTATTGTCTTTCTAAAATTGAACAACTCTTTGAGAGCATCAACTATATCCTTGTCCTTTCATGAAAGTCCACCAGAGAATGCCTAGAGCTATTTGGTATTATGTTCATTAAATCTTTCACATATTTCAATTGCTTTCATTAATGTTTTTCTATATATATTTAGTGTTTTTAATAATTTTTAAAGCATTTATTTTTCCCTGTTTGGCCACTTACTACATAGTTATAAGTATACAGTAGGCAACATATAATCTTGGGTCATGATTTTGGGCCTATAGTATGACATGAATCATGTAGATTTTCAATAATTTCATTATTTTCATCATCCATGTTAGATGTTATTAGTCCTAATGATTACATTATATGTCTCATTTTAATTAATTTTTGTTAATAAAATAAATAATTAACATCTTTGACTATAATAATCTAAATTAGTAAAGAAACTATCCTAAATTTATTGACCCAGTTTTATTGAATGGTGATAAATTTTTTTGTTATGCATTAGTTCTAAAATATTTTCATCGAATTCAATTAAGTACTTGTATTTTCTATGCATAATTATTAGAGGTTTTGTTAAGATAGAATTTGTTGAGAGGGTGTTTCAAAATCATTATTACTTTCATTGTTTAGAGGTGGGATGACATTTTATTCATTGTTCATTTCTTCATTATATGTTTTCATGAAATTTTATTGATTATTAATTTCATCATTATTTTTTTCATCAAAATTTTTTCATTCATGGGTGGTGAAACATCATACAAAGATTCGTCATCAACAAAATAAAAAAACTTGGAACTTTGAATGTAAACTTCCTACATTATCTAATTCATTATTGTCAATTTTATTATTATTCATTTCATTATGGTTAATATCATTATTATTCAATTAATTATGGTTAATTTCATCATTTTTTAATTCATTATTGTCAATTAGCTCATTATCTATGACATTTAGTTCATCAAGATTAGGGTTTGTACCTTGTCTACCATGAAGTTTTTATATTTGTATCTTGTGTTTCTCTCTCAACTCTTATAATTCCTTTTATGTTTTGTTATTCAACATATTCCTCTTCTTCAAACTTGATCCCTTACCCATCAAGGTCAAGTGATAGCTTTTTAAAGGTGGGGTCAGAAGTAAATAGGTCTCATAGAAGCACACATAGAATGTTTGAGGGGACAATTCTTGATTAGGGTTAAAAATAGATGTTGAAAATTGAGCTTTGTATATATTAATAATAATATGATCACATTATGCAACAACATGATCATTATATATAATACAATCATGTTATGAAATAACGTGATCGTGCTATATAATGCAATCATGTTATTCAATAATGTGATTATGTTATCCTTAATACTCGATTCAAGTTAAATATAGAATTTAAGAAGTAAATTTTATCTTTATTAATAATAATATGATCACATTATTTAATAATGTGATTACATTCTACTTAATATATATTAGGGATTAGTTATTATGGCATTAGTGCATAGCATTTAGGGATTAGGGATTAGGGCAAAAGGTTTACAATTTATGTTTTAGGGTTTAGGGCATAGGATTTAGGTTTAAAAGTGCATATAAGGTATAATAAATCTATGCCATGTGAATCTAATTATTACTACAAAGGATGCTAATTGGGGCTAAATCGATTGGTAAATAGGAAAATTTTATGGTTTACAATTTAGGGTATAGTGTTTAGGGTTTATGGTTTAGGGTGTGCATAGGGTCCACTATGTTTTTATGATCAATTAGCCCCCACATCATCACAAATTGAACTAATTATTCAATTGGGACAATGAATAATGTGATTTAGGCTAAATGATGTAATGTATATACCTAATTATTACTCTAAATGATGTTAATTAGTGTCAAACTGATTGATTTAGGGTTTAAAATATAGGATACATAGGTTTTATGATTTAGGAATTAGGGTTTAAGACCTATAAGGTTTAGGGTTTAAGGTACACAAGGTCAATTACAAAGATAATTTGAATCACTTAGACCTATTTATGACTATAAAATATATTTTTGGGTTGTCATTATACCCTATGTTATCATGCAGATTGAGTGAATTAGTTAAATGGGACAATCAATCATGTGATTTAGGCCAAAATGAGCCCTATGAACTTAATTCTTAGTCTAAATGATGTTAATTTGGGCTATAGTGATTGGTTTAAGGTTTAAATGGTTTAGAGTTTAGGGATTATAAAATTTAGGGATTATGGATTATGGTATAGCTTTTAGGTTATATAAGGTACAATCATGAAGGCAATAGGGTAAATTTGAACTCCTTGAACCTAGATCTGTGAGTAAAGAATGTGATTTTGTGCTTAACTAGCCCCGATGTCATCATAGATGGAGCCAATTAAGTTAATTATGGTAATGAATGATGCAATTTTGACCAAGTTAACCTAATTCTTATTATAAAGAATGTTAATTAGGGATAAATTGACTGGTTTAGGGTTTATAATTTAAAGGGTTTAGGGTTTAAGGATTATGGTTTAGGGTTTAATGTATAGGATATAAGGTCAAATCACTAAGGTAATTAAAAAAAGTTTGAGTTGTTTATTCACTTATATGTGATAATTGCCTTCATGTTTACATTTATGATAAAAGTAATGTTAGTTAAGACATACATTTTTCATACATTATATAATTTATTAATCCATAAATTTGGTTTAGTGGTTTAATTTTTCCTAAATCATGCCCCTAGTTACACAAATTGACTAATTGGATTGATTCATGATAGAATCAAACTTAAATTTTGACCCAAATCATATCTTGCTCTTGAAGGAGTTCAAATTGGCCTAAAATGCCTCCTCAATTGAATCAATCAACTATTTAAATGGTTAGTTGTATATGACATGAAATTAGGGTTAATTTCACTCCATATCACATCATATATGATTTACAATAGGTTCATGTGGCTCATTTTGACCCTAATTAGGGATTAGGGCATTAATGCATAGGTATTAGGGATTATGGATTAGGGCATTAGGGAATAGGGATTATAATTTATGTTTTAGTGTTTAGGTTTAAGTGTGTATATAAGGTTTAATCTCTCTATGCCATGTGAACCTAATTCTCACTACAAAGGATGTTAATTAGGGCTAAATTAATTGGTAAAAAGGGAAAGTTTATGGTTTATAATTTATGGTATACTATTTAAAGTTTATGGTTTAGTGCTTAGGATTTAATGTATATATGATTTATGGTGTACATAGGGTCCATTATGTTTTTGGTCTCTATTAGCCCCCACATCATCATAGATTTAGCCAATTAGTTAATTGGGATAATGAGTAATGCGATTCAGGCCAAATTAAGTAATGTAATACATAATTATTACTCTAAATGGTGTTAATTAGTGCTAAACAAATTGGTTTAAGGTTTAAAATATAGGGTATAGGGTTTATGGTTTAGGGCTTGGGGTTTAAGACCTATAAGGTTTAGGGTTTAAGGTACACAAGGTCTAATCACAAAGATAAATGATGATAATTTGAATCACTTGGACTTATTTTTTATTATAGAATGTGTTTTTAGTTTGTTATTATACCCCATGTCATTGTGAAGATTGAATGAATTAGTCAAATGAGGCAATCAATCATGTGATTTAGGCCAAACGGAGCCCTATGAACTTAATTCTTAGTCTAAATGATGTTAATTTGTGATAAAATGATTGGTTCAGGGTTTAAAGAGTTTATATTTATGGTTTAGAGTTTAGGGATTAGGAAATTTAAGGGTAAGGGATTAGGGTGTAAGTTTTAGGGTATATAAGCTACAATTATGAAAACATTTGGGGTAAATTTGAGCTCCTTCAACCTAGATTTATGAGTAAAGAATGTGATTTTGGTCTCAGTTATCCCTCATATCATCATAGTTTAAGCCAATTAATTCAATTATGATAATGAGTGATGTGATTTTGACCAAGTTGATACCTGTGAACTTAATTATTACTATATAAAGGATGTTAATTTGGGATAAATTAATTTGTTTAGGGTTTAGGGTCTACAATTTAAAGGGTTTCACGTTTAGGGCTTATGTATTATGGCTTATGGTTTATGTCACATCTTGATTTCACCCTATAATTAATTCATGGATTAATATGGTTATTAACTAATTATAATTGTTTTGATTTGATCATTTTAACATACACTGAGATAGTGATATTATTATTTAGTATACATAATGTAACAGTTGTATTTTAATTATTTTATAAATTAAAGATATATATTTATTAGTTTTACATCATTGGTTGATATTAAGATGACTCAAACTAACTACCTACTTATTACAAAGTGGATGCAGAATTGTTCATATCCTCAAAGTTTAATTAGAGAGAACATCATCAGAGAAAATGGGCTAGATGGGATGAATGGGTAATGACAAAGGAAATTGATAGTGACCCTACACACACACATTAGATTTTAAATGGTATATGTATAGTATGTTTTAAATTCTAGTGCATAATTAAGAAAATATTGTTGTGATTATATTTCTCTGGTATTAATTATTGATATGCATTAAATTCTTTTCATTTAATTATCTTATTTTTTAAGAATAAATCAAGATAATAAATAGTTAATTGCTACATGAAAATAGTAGTTAGTTATTTAGTTATCTTATTTTGGAAACTATTACAAAACTGTTTATCTTTTTGTTAATAAACAATTATCATTATTTTTAAGAGCTTAACTTATCTTAATTTGACAACTTTGAGTTATGAAAAATTAAAATTAATATTGAAATGCATGCATGAAGTTACATAAAAAATAAGAAAATAGATATAACTATTTATTGAGTTAAATTAGCATTAAGTTTTATGATAACTTGAAAAAACTATGGCCTAAAGAGTTATATGAGCAACATGCATAAAACCAAGTGATAGAATTGAATTTATATATCAATATTTTAATTATAAAACTTAACTGTATGCTTAAAATAGCTTGAGATATGAGACGTTGCTTTGTATAGAAAGAGATTTAAACTTAAATTAATGGGACAGCGATTATCTGCATGGAAGAGAACTTAAAAAGGAGGAGAACATGGAAATAGTATGACATAGTTTTTAGAGGGAGTTTGAGTTTTAAAAAGGAAGCCTCTTGAAATTTAGGAAGAGACATAAACATGGAAAGGAAAAAGGAAAAATGAAGGATTTTTTGAGAGAGCTTGCGAAAAGCAAAAGAAAAGACATATTGTTCAGGGGATTACACTGCAAGGTAGGTTTTGCCATCAAAAATTTTATGTATAATATTATAAGAAGATATTGATTTAAAAATTGGTATGACTTTTAACATCTGGAAAAAGAACCCATAAATTAATATGGTTTATGCATTAGACTGCATCATATCCTTTTTTTACTAGAAAAACAACTGTTAGGCAAAGTCGTATCTAACAACATCAAAATTATAAGTTGTCAACATCCAAATAATATTATTGGATAAGAAGTATGTATTCAAACATATGTTTACCTTATTGAAATCAACATCATAAATATTTATACCCATTTAAATGAAATGCTAAGACTAATATTATTCTGCTAGCCTAATATTATATTGAACGCTGAACATATAAAATGGAACTGCATCTTTTATATGTTTTGGGCAGCATATTATTCCTTTTGGTCAAACGCCCTTCTCATAATGACTATGCGATATATTTATATAAGCGAACCTCTCTATACTGCGTGTTGCACCTTTAATTAACATTGGACAACAAATATTTAAAGAAAGATGTATATATTAAATAATACGGTGTGTATTATTAATGGTTGGTATTATTGTAGTGCTTCGTTTATATAAACTTACTGGTTATAAAGTTGAACGCTGCATAATTATTGATATCGTTCTATAAATGTACTTTGAAATGGCTGAGTTAATAATTAAATACTCTTAATTGAAGATGCCAAGCTATATAAAGGTAAGACACCAAGTGGTGTATCATTTAAAATGCCTCATTGGCTAAGATTAAAATTGAATTAGCTGTGTTTAAAACGCTTAGTCATGGTATTTGATGCCAAGACCAGTATATAAAATCATTGAGTTATAAATTGCAACGTAGAAACTGTTAATTGAAACACCTTGTCTCATAAATTAAAATGTCGATATATATTAGGAAAGCTGAATCTTAAACTAAATGCCGAGTTCTTAAGTAGAAATCACTATTTATCTATTGGAGATACCAGGTCATTATCTTAGACTACTGAGTTAAAAATAAAAAGCATTGAACTGTTGTTTTAAAAGGTCGAGTATAATTATAAGCATGTTCTTCTTTATATATCATTGAAGTCATTTTAATAAAAGGAAATTTGTGTTTTTCCTTCAATGCAAGATTGAATGCTCGGTGGAATTTTAATTTTGCCTTGAATTTTTGAATTGTGTTGCCAATTTAATTTACATTCTAATTAATCAAAATTATTATCATAGGATCCTTATAAAGATAGAAAATGAGGAAATATATGTCCGGATGGATATTAAATATATTTTTTTAAACTCTTACCTTGTTCAAAAAATAATATTAAAGTGTTTTACATTCTCTATTTGGTAATGATATTATACTTTTTTTATACTATATCCTTTGTGATAAAATTATATGATCTAAATATATACAAAGGCTATGCTTAAAATGTTAGTAGAGACTATGTATCACTATAGTATTACACAAACATGTTGGCAAGGTCATAATTTCAGCATCATGAAAAGATGAAATCTTATGTGTGATATATATTTTGTGAGAATATTAATGTGAACCTAGAGAATATGTTTTATCTAATTATTATTATGTAATTTAATATAAGATATACCTAAATGGTATAATCCTAAACTTGTTTGTTTAATAATTATAGTGTAAGATTAATTGTTTTTGATGGGTAGGGTATCCCTGCACAATGAGCTATGATAGTATGGGATATTATATAATAAATTAACTTAAATGTATATGCTTGGATGGTACATATTGTAGCTATGCGTTTAGACTCTCATCTCCGTTGACTGGTAGAATGTATGTGTTGGATATTATTTGAATAGTATGTTTACAGCAGTTAGTAGGATAACATGTATGCGTGCATACAATCTTGATAGTGTAAATGAATGTTAGGTTAGATTTTTATGTATATATATAATTTTTTTGTTATATATATGCTTACTTGAATAAGAGCATATGATTCCATGTATCTATGAATACTTAGTATGATTGGTTATAGAAAAACTAGTAGTTATGTCTTAGAACACTAGACTATAGTAATATGGATTATAAATATTTAGATCTTATTGTAAGTAATTTAGATTCTGCAGTTTATTATGAAGGTGAAATATACTCAAGTGGTATGAAATGTGGTCATCATTTCTAGTTTGGAGATTTATTTTAATATAAGATTCATTCATGTGTAGATGAATAAATGTATACGTTGCTTACTTTTTGTTTTATATGTGATGTGATATGATTGATAGGAGAAAGTAATTAGTATGAATCTTGTAGATTAATAATGTTTGGTGAGACATTATCTTTTGGTATATATGATTTAAATGTCAGTGTTATATCTTGTAATATATCATGTTTTCTATGATACACTACATGTTTAGTTTTATGACATCATACACACATGGGTATTATCTTGTTCTCTAGATTTTCGTACTTGTTCATATATCTATCTGTGAAAGGAGGGTCATTTCATGATAAAAGATTGTATAGGGGATCATTGGTCTATGGTTGATGTGAAAACATTTCAGGATGATGCTCTCCCTCCCTATAATAGTACTACTTACTTAAAGACTATAATTAAATTGATCAAAGATTCATGATACTCTTCAACATGTTTTGTTTAGCCTTGTTCTACATTCAATTCACATTATTAAGAGTTAATCCATAGTTGAAGACAATTATCATGGATAAAAGGGTTAAATACAATAAAATAAGTAAATTTACCCCCTATTGTCCCTCACATAATGATTGAAACCTTGATACATGTTCAAATCCTTCCAAAACACTTGAAAGTAAATCAAATTTTTGAATTCCTAGAATTGGTGGAAAAACTAAAAACTCTACTTGCAAACCCAAAATTGACTATTGAAGCCTATAAATTTTTTTTTAAACATATAATACATCCTAAGCCCAAATACTAACATGTTTGAGTTCCTTATAATTATTTTCAATGCACCTGCATCAGACTCTCAGGGAAGAAAAGATGTGTTCAAGAGATCCTACTCATGAGTTCTTCAACACTACTGCCATGCTTTATCTATAAAGGTGTCATCCATGTTGAATCATCAATTGCATGGTTCCTACACCTGAATAAGTACTAAAATTATTCCTTGTCCTTTGTTTTCTTCACCACCTTCTTATCTAAAATGACTTCAGGTTGATCTAGTTGTATCTTTGGTAATTATTACTTTCAATGGATGATCTAATCTTATTCAAATTCAAGTGCCTTCCATGAATTATTAAATTTTTTTAAAGGATATATGTATGCTACATTGAATATAGGTGAGATTACAATACCAACTATAAGCTCTAATTCATAAAAGATAGCAAAAAAATTTCTTAAAACCTTAGAAGGTCTAATATTTTTTATTTTTAACTTGTTATATTCCCATTTAGGGAATCTTTATTTACTAATGTGAGAAATTAATAAATCACATAATTCAAAATGAATTTATTTTATTTTTAAGTTATCACTTTTCTTATATTTAACTTGAATTCTTCTCTATTTGTTTCTTTACATGTTCATTTAATTCTTGCATAACTATTACAAAATCTTTGCATTCTATATTTATTTTCTCATGGTTGTGAAAGTACTTATATCATAAAATCCCCTTGGATGGATGCCATCAAGGTAAATTTTAGTGTCAAATATTCATTAATTCATGAATATTCAAGTTTTTTGAAATTGAATTTGACAATTTTTTGGAGTAGTACATAGGGCCCATTTGCCTAAAATTTTAGGATATAAGTTTTTAGGGGTTGGATCATCAATATTTTACAATAATTATGAATTTATCCATGTAATTTAACTTATATATAGTATATATGTTTATAGGGGTTACCACCAAAGTATCTTTCTTTACCATATTTTCAAGATCTTGAGCCTTGAGGTCACTCGAGTTCTACCACTTAATAGCACTATGTTCCCTGATCATATTCTACCACCTAACTAATTTATACTACCTGACATAACTTCACTACCCAAAAATACCAAACTACCTCATATCACTTCACCTCTTAGTTTCACTATAACATCTAGCAGCACTATGCCATGCAGGCACTATACCATCTAATAGTAGTGTTAAATGGTAGAAATTATTATTGCCTAACACTATGTTACTACACAATAGCATGATACCACCCAACACTATGGTAATTCATGATAATATACTATCGGGTAGTATCATGGTGCCATGCAATAACATGTTATCATTCGGTAGCATGGTACTATATGACAACATGGTGTCACCCAATAGCATGGTGCCAAGCGGGAGCATCTCATTCTCATCTAGTAACATGTTGCTACGCAAAAGCATAATGCTAAATAAAAATATAACACTAGCCCATCACCTGACAGAATGCTTCTAAGTGGTTTTATCAAAAACAAAAAAAAACTATATTTTCCCTTCAGACACTTCTAGATTTGCCAAGGCTATAAATCTGATTCACCTAAATAAACCTAAGGGATTTTCCAACATGGGCTCTTAAAATTAACTATGAATGTCATACATAATCTAAAATGTACTATAACCTTTATTTCTATTTGAAAAATCATTGTATGCAAATTCTACCTAAGCTAGTACTTGATCCCATTGCTTTGTATGGTCACTTGATAAATTTTTGAGTATGTTTCCAAGGCTCCTATTGATCACTTATGTTTGATCATTAGTATGAGGATGTTAGGATGAGATAAAGTTTAAATTGGCCCCCAAAGTATTCTAAAGTGTCCTCTAAAAGTGTGCCACAAATTTTGTATCCCTATCTAAAATAATACTCCTAGGAAGACCATGCAATCTCACTACTTCTTAGATGAACATGTTAGCAATATGAGTATCATTTATCTTTGAAAAATTTATAAAATGTGTTATTTTTAAAAATATATCAACAATTATAAATATTGAGTCATTACCCTTATGAATTTTTGGCAGACCAAGTATAAAATCCATACTTATTGAATCCCATGACTTGCTAGGAATAGGTAATGGATGGTATAAGTATGTGTTTTTAATTATTCCTTTAGTAACTGACATATTCTACATCTCTCAAAAAAAATTCACATCAAATTTCATCCCTTGCTAGTAATAGTGTGCACTCAATTGAGTAATTGTCTTATCTTGCCCAAAATGTCTGCCAAACTACCACTATGTTTCTCCTTTAGTAGATTCTCTCTCATGGATCCTCTTGGTATACATGGCTAAATGACAATGAATAATAGTTCTTTTTGTAGCATGTAGTCTATCCATTTATTCTTATCTCTACTTATTGGGTTCTCACATTCTTTATACACCTTTTTAAAATTAGGGTCTTCTTTATACAATTCTTTTAACATATTAAATCCCAAGATATTCACTTTAGACTCCTACAAAATCAGACTTTCCCTACTTAAGGCATCTAAAAATTTGTGAGATTATCCACTCTTATGCTTGATATCAAAGGATTTATTTTTCCAAAATTCATCCACTTCACATGCCTTTGACTTATTTTATTTTGAATACTAATAAGTTGTAAGGTGTGATTATTAATATAAAGAACAAACTCTTTATGCATCAAATAATTCATCCATTTCTTTAAAGCTAGAATAATATCATATAAATCTTGGTCAAATTCTACACATTTTTTCTTTGATTCATTAAGTTTCTCACTTAATTAAGAAAATGGTTTGACTTTTTGACTCAAAAAAACTCTTATGGTAGTTCTACTATCATCACACTCTAATTGGAATTGTTTGCCAAAATCAAACAAGGCTAGGATTAGCTACTCTTTAATATTCTTCTTTAGAATCTGGGAAACTTGTCTCAGCTACCTCAATCCATCTAAATGTTTTTTTTTCCCTTATTTTTTTCCATAATTGGAGCACAAATGATACTAAAATTTCTTACAATTTTTTTGTAAAAACTAGCCAAAACATGAAAACTTATTACCTCATATGCACTTCTTGGTGTAGGCCATTCCATTATGGATTTGAACTTCTCCTTATCCATATTCAAGCATTATTTTGAAATGAAAAATACTAAATATATTAAATCTATCTTCATGAAAATCAAAAACATGGATTTCTTTGTGTTTAGGTTGAGGCCTTAGGCTTGGGAATCCAAGCAATTTATGATCCTAGAAGCATGTGTTTGAAATTGTGGAAATAAAAAAGTGCACATGCTTCTATTTTTATTGAATTCACATGAATTATAATCACTAAAAATAAATAACATTCATGTATAGAGATGCAATGTTCTCATAGTTCATATAGGTAACTCGTTATTATTCCTAAAGTTAAATTGTACATCATGAGGAATATAGAAATGAAGTAAGTGTTCTTTTTGAATTTTATATCTTTTGTTATTAAAATGATGTGTGCCAATATTGAATATGTCCATATATATATATATATATATATAGACACGAAGGACATAGTCATTATAGTGATACAATTTGGGCCAAATTAAGCCCCTTTCAAACCCTACTTTTATGAAAAAATATAGTATATAACATGTCATATTCACCATCAATTTTTATTATTATTTAATAATTTTTGAACCCTTAAGTTGAAAGTTAGATAAGATCATCTAGTTTTACACACACACACACACACACACACACAATTTTAAAATTAAATAGACCTTGAAAATGAAAATAAATTAGATAGCTAACTGCCATGATCCCTTCTTGCCTATCCCCCACCCACCCCACACCAAACCCCAAATAGATTAACTCTATCTTCATGAAAGTTAAAAACATGCATTTTGTTGTATTCAAGTTAAGGTCTTAGGCATGGTAATCCAAGCCATTTACAATCCTAGAAGCATGTGTTTGAAATTATAAAAATAAAAAATGTGTATAGGATTATATTTTTATTGAATTCATGTGAATTACAATCACTAAAAATAAATAACATTCATATACAAAGATGCAATGTTCTCATAGTTCATATAGGTAACTAGCTATTGTCCAAAAGATAAATTGTATGCCATGAGGGATGTAAACATGAAGTAAGTGTTATTTTTTTCAATTTCATATATATTTTTAATTAAAGTTGTGTGCATGCGTGTGCACACACACACACACACACACACACACACACACACACACACACACACACACGCACACACGCACACACGCACACACGCACACACGCACCCACGCACGCACGCACGCATGCACACACACACACACACATATGCACACACAACTTTAATAAAAAAATATATGAAATTGAAAAAAATAACACTTACTTCATGTTTACATCCCTCATGGCATACAATTATAGAAGCATGTGTTTGAAATTATACAAATAAAAAATGTGTATAGGATTATATTTCTATTGAATTCATGTGAATTACAATCACTAAAAATAAATAACATTCATATAAAAAGATGCAATGTTCTTATAGTTCATATAGGTAACTAGTTATTGTCCAAAAGCTAAATTGTATGCCATGAGAGATGTAAACATGACGTAAGTGTTATTTTTTTCAATTTCATATATTTTTTTATTAAAGTTGTGTGTGTATATATATATATATATATATATATATATATATATATATATTAAAAAGGATATAATTAATATAGTTATATGATTTGGGCCAAATTAAGACCCTTTCAAACCCCCACTTTTATGAAAAAACATTGTAGATATCATGTCATATTCCCCATCAATTTTTAGTATCATTTAGTAATTTTTGAAACCCTTAAGTAAAAAGTTAGATAAGATCATCTAGTTTTCAACCTATATATTATTTTAATTTTAAAAGTAAATAGACCTTAAAAATGAAAATAAATTGGATAGTTGACTGTCACACTCCCTTCCTACATATCCCCTTCCCACCCCACACCAAACCCCAAATAGATTAACCATGTCTTTATAAAATTTGAAAACATGCATTTCAATATGTTTAGGGTGAGGCATTAGGCTTGGGAATGCAAGCCATTTACAATCCTATAAGCATGTTTCTAAAATTATGCAAATAAAAAATGGCTATTTGCTTCTATTTTTATTGAATTCATGTAAATTACAATCACTAAAAATAAATAGCATTCATATATAGAGATCCAATGTTGTCATAGTTCATATAGGTACCTAGTTATTGTCCCTAAAGCTAAATTGTATGCCATGAGGGATGTAAACATGAAGTGTGTTATTTTTTTCAATTTTATACATTTTGTTATTAAATTGGTGTGTGCCTATATATATATATATATAAACATGAAGTGTGCTATTTTTTTCAATTTTATACATTTTGTTATTAAATTGGTGTGTGCCTATATATATACCATAAAAAGGACATATTCAATATATATATATATATATATATATATATATATATCATAAAAAGGACATATTCAATATAGTGATGCAATTTGGGCCAAATTAATCCCCTTTCAAACCCCTAATTTTATGAAAAAACATGGTAAATAGCATGTCATATGCCCCATAAATTTTTAGTATCATTTAGTAGTTTTTGAACCCTTAAGTAGAAAGTTAGATAAGATCATCTAGTTTTCAACACACACACACACACACACACACACACACACACACAATTTTAAAATTAAATAGACCTTGAAAATGAAAATAAATTGGATAGCTGACTGCCATGCTCCCTTCTTGTCTATCCACCACCCACCCTACACCAAACCCCAAATAGATTAACTCTATATTCATGAAATTCAAAAACATGCATTTCGTTGTGTTCAGGTTAAGGTCTTATGCATGCTAATCCAAGCCATTTACAATCCTAGAAGCATGTGTTTGAAATTATAAAAATAAAAAATATGTACACGATTATATTTTTATTGAATTCATGTGAATTACAATCACTAAAAATAAATAACATTCATATACAAAGATAGAATGTTCTCATAGTTCATACAGGTAACTAGTTATTGTCCAAAAGCTAAATTGTATGCCATGAGGGATGTAAACATGAAGTAAGTGTTATTTTTTTCAATTTCATATATTTTGTTATTAAAGTGGTGTGTGCATATAAATACAGGGTTAATCTATTTGGGGTTTGGTGTGAGGTGGGTAGCGGATAGGTAGGAAGGGGGTGTAACAGTCAACTATCCAATTTCATTTCATTTTTAAGGTCTATTTACTTTTAAAATTAAAATAATATATAGGTTGAAAACTAGATGATCTTATCTAACTTTCTACTTAAGGGTTTCAAAACCTACTAAATGATATTAAAAATTGATGGGGCGTATGACATGCTATCTACTATGTTTTTTCATAAATATAGGGGTTTTAAAAGGGTCTTAATTAAGACCCTTTTAAAACCCCTATTTTTATGAAAAAACATAGTAGATAGCATGTCATACGACCCATCAATTTTTAGTATAATTTAGTAGTTTTTGAAACCCTTAAGTAGAAAGTTAGATAAGATCATCTAGTTTTCAACCTATATATTATTTTAATTTTAAAAGTAAATAGACCTTAAAAATGAAATTAAATTGGATAGTTGACTATTACACCCCCTTCCTACCTATCCCCTACCTACCTCACACCAAACCCCAAATAGATTAACCCTGTCTTTATAAAAGTTGAAAACATGCATTTCAATGTGTTTCGGTTGAGGCCTTAGGCTTGGGAATGCAACACATTTACAATCCTATAAGCATGTGTTTGAAATTATACAAATAAAAAATGGGTATGTGCTTTTATTTTTATTGAATTCATGTGAATTACAATCTCTAAAAATAAATAACATTCATATATAGAGATCCAATGTTGTCATAGTTCATATAGGTAACTAGTTATTGTCACTAAAGCTAAATTGTATGCCATGAGGGATGTAAACATGAAGTGTGTTATTTTTTTCAATTATATATATATATATATATATATATATACATATATATATATATATGTATATATATATATATATACATATATATATATATATATATGTATATATATATATATATATATATGTATGTATATATATATATATATATGTATGTATATATATATATATATATATGTATGTATATATATATATATATATATGTATGTATATATATATATATATGTATATATATATATATATATATATGTATATATATATATATATATGTATATATATATATATATATATATATATATATATATATATATTAAAGTGGTGTAAAGTTATGGAATATAGTGGCATAAGAATACACAGTTAAAAATAAATATAAATGTAAACTTTAACTATTCAAAAATTTAAAAACAAAAAACTTATATTTGGAAAGAGGAGAATGTGCTTGATTTCATAATAATATTTTTAGGAAATACCTTGATGAAATTCATAGTTTTTATCATGTCAAAATTTAAATTTTATTATTTTCAATTAAAAAAAACATGAATTTCACTTTGTGTGTAGGTCTAGGCCTTAAGCTCAGGTATCCAAGCCATTTCTAAGCCTAAAAGTACATATTTAAAAGTATACAAAGCAAAAGCATGTACATGATTCTATTTGTGTTGAATTCATGTGATTTTCAATCATTAAGAATGAATAACATTCATACATAGAGATACAATATTTTCATTGCATAGAGGTACAACTAGCTATTGTCCCTAAAGTTGAATTGTATGCCTTGAGGGATGTAAACATGAAGTGTCATTTTTTTAATTTTATATTTTTTGTTATAAAATTGGTGTGTGTTAACATATATACTACAATACGAAGGACATATTCTATATAGTGATGCAATTTGGGCTAAATTGAACCCATTTCAAACCTAGTTATGACCAAACAAGATGTGATTTGGGGTTCAATCTTCCCTAATTTCATCACAAAATACACCAAAGAATCAATTCATTTAATAATATATGCAATTGGGGCTAATTTCAGCCCTTGAACCTAAATACAAAAATAAGATGTGGTTTGGGGCTAAATTAGCTTTGATTACATCAAAAATTGAGCTAATAAATCAACTAGTGTAATTAGTGAATCAATTTATTCCAAATTGAGCCCCATAAATGTAATTTGAACTATATAGGATGTGATTTAGGCATCAATAAATCCCAATGTCATCACATAATGAACCAAATAGTCTATCAGTTCAATTATAGAGATGATTGGGACCAATTTTATCCCCTTAAACATATCCACAATTATATAAATTGATTGGGGGATAAATTAGATCTAATTTTATCATAGCTTGGACCAATTAGTAAATTGGTTCAACCAACAATGTAATCTAAGCTAAATTTAGCCCCTTTAAAACCTAATTATGATAGTAAATGATGCGATTTAGGGCTCAATCTACCCCAATTTGATCATAAAATGAACCAAATAATTGATTAGTTCAATAAAAAAATGTAATTGGGGCCAATTCAGCCCCTTAAACTTAACTATGACAATAGGATGTGATTTAGGGTTCAATTAGCTCAGTTTTCATCACAAATTGAGCCACTTGTGAAATTGGTGCAATTAGTGATGAAAATTGGGCCAAATTGATCCCTATGAACTAATTTCAACTATATAGGATTTGGTTTGGGTCTATCATCACATGATGAACCAAATAGTTGATTAGTTTGATCATGGAGGTAATGGGGGCCAATTTGAGCCCTTTCAAATTAAGTGTGACTATAGAATTTGATTGGGGGTTCAATTATCCCTAATTGTATCATAGATTGATATAATTAGTCAGTTGGTACAATCAGTGATGTGATTTGGGCCAAATTAAGGCCCTTTCAAACCAAATTCTAATTATAGAGGATGTGATTTTTGGCTCAATCATCCCTAATTTCATCACAAAATGAACTAAATAATTAGTCGATTTAATCAAAGATGTAATTAAGGCCAATTTGAGTCCTTGAACCCAAGTGTTAAAATATGATGTAATTTGGGGCTAGATTAACTTTAATTCCATCATGAATTTACTTAATTAGTCAATTGGTAATTAGTCATGTAATTTGAACCAAGTTGAGCCCAGTGAACCTAATTTAAACTATATAAGATGTGAATTAGGCCTCAATAAATTGAAATATCATCACATAATGAACCAAATAATGCATTGGTATCATAGATGAAATTAGGGCCAAGTGAATCACTGTCAACATAAGTACAATTATATAATTTGATTGAGGGCTCAATTAGCACTAATTTTATCACATTGACCAATTAATCAATTGGTGTAATTAGAAATGTTATTTGAGCAAAAAATTAATACCCTTTTAAAACTGATTTTGACTATATATGATGTGATTTAGAGTTCAATTGGCCCTAAATTCATCAAAAAGAACCATTTAAGAATCGATTAATTTAATAATAGATGAAATTAGGGATAAATTGAGGCACTTGAACCTAATTGTGATAATAGGATGTGATTTTGGGATAAATTAGCTATGACTCCATCATAAATGGAGACAATCAGTCAATTAATATAATTATGATGTAATCTGGGCCAAAGTTAGCCCTATTAACCTAATTTATGGGTTAATCAATTTTATAGGATGAAATTTGTGGCTTAATCAATCGTAATTCTATCATAAATGTAATAATTTTTTGAATTAGTCTAATCAATGATGAAATTTTAGAAACATTAATCCCGTATCAATCCTAATTCTAAGTATAAAATGTAGAAGGTATAAAGTAGATGGTGTGAATAGTAAAATGTAATAAACAACACATATACAATCATTTTACTAATAATATAATGTATGTCCCAACATTATTATTTTGTCATATCAAGATATTTATCTCCATAGCTCATCTTTGTGTCATTCTACACTCTTCAAAGTGCTAAAAGTTATTTTTGAATAATTTCATAGCTATCCTCACCCTCAAACATAAGTTTGTGTAATCATGGGTGATGGATTTCATTCTAAAGCTAAGAAAAAGTTAAAGTGCAAAATACAAAATTCCAAATAAATTGCAAGTGTTGAGGGAAAAGAAAGGGAATAAATGTAAACATTTCATGTAATACAAAGTATGTATACTATCCCTAATGAACAAAATATCATTTATAACGATGATGAATGTTTACCTAAAAACCCAACTTATATTGTAAGTCCACATTCAAATTATAAAGTTTTTAATTTTGGTAATGTTGATAATATGCATGATTGTTTTACCACCAACAATGAATAAAATTACATGGAATGACATAATGTTTAAATTAAAAAATAAGAAAATTCTATGGAAACATTGAGTAGTGATAATAACAATGAAGTAAATTATATGAGAACCCAAAATAAAGAAAATATTAATGAAGATAACAATATGGATAATCCAAATATACAAGTTGTACCATTACTAATACCTCCTTAGATTTTCCATTGGAAACCCATGTACTTTGTTGAATTTTATGAAATCATTTTGAAACAAATGCTTAAGGTGATGTTTGACTATGAGTCAATAAGAAAAGATAAAACGATTTGGGATAATTACTTTGAAAATTTAAATGATACTCAAAGATGTGAATTTTTGTTTCACTAATAAAATTGCTTAAGATGATAGCTACAATGAAAACCCTAGGATTAAGAACTTATAATATTGATGGTCAAAATAAGGTAGTTGTTTAAAATTTATACATAATGTATACCATATTATAGATGTGAAGAAAATGTAACAAGATAAAAAAATTGTTCGATGCATTATTATGACATGTATAGTAAAGGGTCAAAAGAGATAAAATGTTTGATTAAAAAAATAAGTAGAGAGATAAACATTAAAAAAGATACTAATGCAAGTAATTGGGAGATGTAAAACACTTGATGATGCCAATAAAAATAATTTTTGGGCATTCTATTGCATACTCCCATAGAAAGACAAGGCTAAAGCCAGTGTTTTAAGAGATTTACTTGCATAATTTTGGAAGGACAATGTAAAGGTTTCATCCAATATAAGAGATATAGTGAAAATAAGGGTTGGTTCTTATAACTATGTATCACATCTAAAGCATTTCTTGTGTATGACCCAAACATAAATGTAATCTAATTTTTTATAGACATATCCATAAATTTATATTTTTCAATGATATTTTGAGATAGACAAACCCTTCTATGTTAAAATAAATCACACATACACCACTTATTGGTGTAGGAAATATGTTTTTTTTAAAAAAAAAAAATTATTATTATTATTATTATTATTATTATTATTATTATTATTATTATTATTATTATTATTATTATTATTATTATTAATTTCCCCCAATTAATTGGCATACTCATTATCCATCAACATCATTATTAAAAAAAAAAATTATTTTATAATGTAAGGCATTTTTTTGGTAGTTATCACGGATGAAGATAATGAAGAGGGAATATATTACTATTTATGCCATTGTTTAGAGAAAATAATTAAATTGACTTCCTAAATCAAAAATGTGGAAATTGACTATTGTATTGGGTCTACGGTAGGTACTGAAAGTTGGCTTCAATTGTATCCTATCAATAAATTTGATGTAGGATGACATGTGAATGGTCTAGATCTTTTCAATGAGACTTAAGTCGTGTGTCAATACATATTTATAACTTAGGTTAAGTCACAAGATATAATAAAAACTATAAAAATATTGATTTTTGGAAGCCACGTATGGTACGATGATCATTTTAGGATGAATGTACAAAATAATAAATAAGGATTATTAATTATTAAATATTATAGCGACTTCAAATTCAACCAATGTCCTTGTTGCCATTGTATATGAAAATGGAAATGAAAATTCAATACAGATGACAAACAACATAGCTATAATATTTTTTTAATCTATGAGTTGCATATAATAATCAATTTGGAAATTTAATGTACATGGCATATAATATTTTTTATTAAATTTATGAATGATGCTTATCTTGAAAAACTAGTAAAATTTTAGATAAAAGTTAATATTTTATATTTGATAATGAAATTATTTACTATTAAAAGATAAATTTATATTTATATTGATAGAAAAAAACAACATAATAATATTTTTAATAAATAATATATTTAACAAAAATTGATGTTGTAACTATTTAAAAAAATAAACTTGATATTAGATGCAAGATGAACCAAAAAAAATTTACCATAAAATCCTTAGCATGATTTTCATATTATTTTATTTATATATGAAAATAAAATTTAAATAATGGAAAATATTGAATGAATAAAATCAAACAGATGAATAAATATTTTCTTTACATGTGAAGAGGGAATGACATAACCACAAATCAATATCTAGAAGATTCCAAAAATGGCGATAAATAAATATCCAAAGATGCATATTATAACATAATTATTTATTTACAACCACATACCACTATGTCAACCTTGTGTTAGATTATGTCAATTTATAAATCCAAAGGTTTATTTCATATCATTATTGCATCCCCCAATTCATAATCTTAGGAAGCGTTGAAATTTATCTTGAATATAAGACTTAAGGGATATAATATTGTTGAAAGCATGTGAAGCATGGAATACGGCCTCAAAACACATAACCCTATCAACATTTTGAAAATATTTTAGACTTTTTTCTTGTTTCCTTTTTGGTTGGGTGTGTGGTTTTAAAAATTACACCTACACAATGATGAACATTAAAATTTAAAGTTTTTAAAAAATATAGATGTTTTCATTGTTTATATATTAATAAGGTTATGAAATGAAAAATCTTATCGAAATTACTATAATTTGATAAAAGAAATGAGAGTATATATATGATATAAGTAAATTATTTTCAATGAAAAAGTGTGTAAAGAGTGAGAATTATAAAATTATTGATTTTTTTTTTGGTTTTTCGTATTTATTTATAAATGTTGATTGTTTGTTTTATAACTGTGTATTTTTTATATTTATTATTTTGATAAATATTAAAAATTTCACAGTCAATTTGAATTAGATTTTTAATTTCTTTTTTTAAATTTTGATCAACATATTTATGTGGTGATAATGTATAAATAATTTTTTTTAATCATTAAAAAATATCATAAATTATCTATAGAAGATTATTTATAAGCATATTACTTCCATCAACATCCATAAAAATCAGTTTGACTAGTATATAAGATCATAAGGACATTTTTTTATTCGATAGGGTAAAGGTCATAGGTTTTGAAGATCTAGAAACTTAATACAAAAGAGGGAAATATTTGTCATTTAAATATAAAATAAATTACTCTACCAATGGTAATGGGGTAGGCACAAGAAACTAAGATTACCATGCCAAAAATTTAAAAAACAAGTTAAACAAGACACCAGTTCTAACCAATTGTAATCAACTGATTTAGCGGGCTTCCATTTTCTTTCTGCCTTCAGGAAATATCTTCTACAATACTGCTTGGAAACCTGTTATGCATATTTTTCAAACCCCCTCAATTTTTTTGAAACTAATACTTTTCTATCATAAAGATGACTCAATCATAAAATTTAAAACTGTGTTGAGGACTTAGTCAATTAGTAGTATATTTAGATGCATATTTTCAATAACATAAGGTGATGATAATTATTTTACAAATTTGTATTTATATTTTTAGTGGTTTCAAAAAGCATATATGGATGAATGAATCAAATATGCATATGTATTTATCATTGATGAATGTTTGTGATCAATCTTTTATTTTTTAGTTGATTCATGATCAGATTACAATATCACATTTTAAATTTGAAATAGGGACACTTTATATGGTTTATCAAAATTGGAAGCATTATATAATTGTCATGATGAATTAAAATATATACATTGATCTTCAAGTGAATATTTTATATAGATTTCATATCATTTTTTAAATTGATAGCTAGATCAGATTGTAATAATTTGATATTTTCAATCTATAATGACAGAATGTGACATGGTTTAATAAAAATAGAAATATATTGTTGATAGATAATAATTATTTTTAGTTAATTCATTTTAAATTTCAAGAATATAAATGGATTATCATGGTTGTTACAATTTGGGATGTAATGCATTTTATTGTTCATCAAATTAAATATATCATTTGATTTATCATAAAATTCAAAGTTTGACCTTGGGATTTATATGGTTTTATTAACATGTTTTAATCTGAGTTTAGTTGCAAACATAATTGGTATGATTTTAGATTGATTTGATATTTGAATTCTAAGTATCCTAAGGGCTTATAAGTTTTGATCCTAAAGCTCTATTATACAAAAGATCCTAATTCAAAGATTATCTATCCTAAGTTCTAAAGTGATATGATTAGATCTTTTGGGGATCATAATGGTCACTCATGGCTTATTGTTTTCAAAGGTTAATAATCTAAGTCTATGTCTCAAGGCATAAAGTTTTGAAGGGCATAACATAATTAGTTATTTCAAAATTAGTTAGACAAGTTTATTTCAAGTCATGAACTTTTCATGACATAAGATGATTGGTTGGTTTTCAAAGGTAAATTTTGTCTAACATCGAGGCTTGTAAATGGTGAGTTGGAAATTTTGTGGTATATGAATGCTGTAATGGCAAGTTGAGTTGGTAGTTCATTCGATAAATTTTTTGGCATGCTAAGCTAGAAAGGTGAGTTAATTTAAATCACAATAAAGGCTTTCAAATATGGTAAGATTTTTGGAAGTTTAGGAATTTAATGATAGGCATACATGCCTCAATTGATAGAGATTAGTTGATTGTTTGGAAAGGTATTTGGTAGTCACTAAAGTTGATAGTATAGCTAACTTGGTTAACAGGATGATAAATACTAGTCTCAACTTTATAAAACTAATGAAAATTGGGAATGTATGCATGGTAGTTACATCAAAGGACTTCATTTAAAAATAGAATTACTTTCATTTTTTTGAAGCTTTCTTACAAAAGTGTTAGTCTATCAATTTGGATGTTAGAGTTATAGATGATATTTGTGAATGGAAAGGTTGTAAAGGAGCATATATAGGTATGTCAATAGCAAGCTTAATGAGTTTTGAAGAATTTTATGGGTTGTTTCAAATGGTTTTTGATTGCATGGAAAGAGATATTGTTTTTAGTTTGAATGATTCGATAGAATATCTACATGTATGTTTTGGGAAGTTAGGAGAGCTTGCAATTTTTTTTTCTACCATTTATTGCATGAGATATTAATGCAATGAGTTTTAGTTTTTGATAAAGCCATTTATCCTGGGTTGATGAGATACAAACATGTTGGTTTTTGGGTTCGAGCATGGTATTTTGAGAATATTAAGGCTTATTTTTTTTGAATGCATGTTCTTTTCTAGATTTCTATGAGTAATATAGATTTCAATGGTGTTTAGAACAAACTATTTATAGTTTCAAGAGATTGGTTGAGACTTTGGGGTTTTGTAAAATGAAATCAGTGTGTTTTGTTTTGTTAATTATTTAAAGGGTTTAAATAGTATATGTTTTGTCATAAGAAGTGATAAGAAAAGGGATTATGTTTGAACATACAAATATATTATTCAGCCATAGCTTTGTATAGTATCATGCAAACATGGATTTTGAAAGAAAGCCCTACATGGTTATGTTGTGGATATAGTATGCTGAATTTGGTTTATAAAGATAATGGAGGTTTGTATAAACTAGTTTTGGGTTTCAAAGAATTTTTTTATATTGAAATGTTGGGCGTTGAAGTTTCATGTGCTTAGAGTTTTATGTAAAAATGAACTCTATTGGTTTGTTTTATGAATATTTGGAAAGCTTCAAATGGTTATTGGTTTAACATGTCATAGAAGAATGATTCAGTGATGGTTTGTCTATATTCTGATATTTATAAAACTCAAGTATTAGATATTTTTATGGAAATATCCTATGCTCAATTATGTCAGAGGTATGATGGAAATATATTATGAATGCATAGTGTTTTGAGTTTAATTTTTTCTATTGGTTGTTAGAAATACAAAGTCTTTTGATACACGTCTATTTATATTTTGAGCATTATTTTATTGATATTAGGTTTTGGTATCCAATTCATTATATTTATATAAAATTTATATGGAAAAATCTTGACATATTTATGGTCTATTGTGAAGAATTTGCTTGAAAATTGTTCATATAAGACGTTCTAGATTTTTTCTATTAAAGTCAGATTTGGAGATGTTGAAATAATTGATGGTTTTGAGAGACTGTGATAAGTTATTTTAGTATAGTGATGTCAAATGTTTTTCTGTGTGAAGGGTTTTTGTTTAAATTTATTTACAAAGAATACATGTAGAAATTATAAATGGGTTATCTAGTTTTGAAATAATGTGTCAGAAGGAGATAATGGTTGTTGTAGTGTTCTTTTTATATTTCAAATTTTATAATGGTTTCAAAGTGATTTGATTTTGATATTGAAAGTGTCTTTCTCATGAATATCTAAGTATATTATTTGATTAATAGTTTGATTGGCAGAATGAAATATCATGTGATCTACATTTCTTGGGATATTTCAAAACCATGAACATATAGAATAATATGAGATGTTTATAGTTGTAAGAAAACTATAATATTGACATGGAAAGATAAGTTATTGCTTAAAAGTTTATATTTTGATGATTTAGTCTCTTATTTGGTTCTAAGTAAGTTACGGTGAAAATAAAATTCAAAGGAATATAGCAGAATATTATGAAAATAAGATTATGAGGATATAATTTTTTTTTTTACACTTCAGTGGGTTTTTAATTGGATCAAAATGGAATATTTAAATTATATTTGATATAGTTAGAACAATGTAGTTTTTTTGCAGTCAATAGACAATGCAGAGATTATTTGCTAATAATGGAATTTTATAAGTGACTATATGTTGATGAGATATAATTTGGTTTCATATTGAATAAAGACATGTTATTTTTTCATTCATATTAATCAATTTTCTTTGAATATATTTCAAAATGCTTAGGATGTCAAAATGGGATCAATCAAGATCAAGTAGAAGTAATGATAATTAAAGATGGGATCAAAATTTAGATAATATGAATAAATAGAATCTAAATAGATAATTCCCAAAGAGAGGTTTTATGGCTAAAATATTTGGCCCTAGGTATGCTAGTAGGGGTCCTAGGATGTCAATACACTTTGATGCTACCAACCTTGAGTTTTAGAATGTATTAAATAATTTTCCCTTCAACCTTGCAAATAATAGAGGTAATAGAGGATTTCATGGTCGTATATTTGGTACTAGGTCTCATTCATATAGCAATTTTTCTCACCATTTTCATAATAATCCTCATCAATTCTTAGTTCAGTCACCCACACTAGAGAGAATTCGCTAGGTTAATGAGCCACACCATGTTAATGAAGCCACTCAGTTTGACACTGAAATAGCTCTTGCCAAAAACTTTGTTAATCTTATCCTACCTTTTTTTTATGAACCCTCACCATCTTAGAGATATCCTATTTTAAGGTGCATAAAATTAAATTTGAAGGATCTAGTCTCATATTTTAGGAAATGCACTCTTGAAATTCGTTCAACTATTTTAGACAAATGGTAAGATAGTCAAAATGACATAGATACTTCAATTGAGGTCAGAGTTGTGAAGAAGATAAAGTTAGAGATTGATGATAATACAAGTGATACTGAAAGTAAGTTGGTTTAGTTTCTAACTATGGAGATGGAATACAATGAGTGTGTGAATGATCAAGGGAAGCCGACGATTGATGTTTTGTCAGATCTTGATGACTTTTGGATTTTAAAAGGGTAAAATTTTATTTTTAAGTTGAAATTTAAGTTGACATAAATTTTTACTTTCAAATTTTATACTTTGATTTTTAGATTTTAATATTTTGGTGATGATGTTATGAAATTACAATAGACTTTACTTTATATATATATATATATATATATATATATATATATATATATATATATATATATATATATATATATATATGCCTAAGTAATTTTTGGAAATGTGCATTATGGTATTAATATAAATAACAATTTCATTATCTTTGATTTATCTATTTAGTATTTGAAATATATTATTCTATTTTATTTTAGTTATTTAGATTATTAACTTTAGTTTATTAGATTATTTTGTTTTTGTTTTAGTTTAGTTTAGAATTAATACTTTACTTTTTATTAATTATTTTGTTGATTATTGATTATTGATTGTTGATTGTTGTTTGTTGTTTGTTGTGTCTTTTATGCATTGAGTTATGCTTGATTGCTTACTTGATAGAATATTTATTTATTTAATTCTATTTTAATTTATATTTATAATTTATTATCTTGATATTATTTTGAAGTTATTATAGTGGAAACAAGATATTATTTTGAAATATATTATATTATTTAATTATATTTCTTTCCTTAAAGAAATTATCTTGTTCATAGGCCTTCTCTGTCGGATAGGATAGATTACATATTAGATCTGAAATGATTCATTATTTGATAAGTGTATTTCTAAATTTATAATAGAATATGTTATATTTGATAGCTTATTTATTATTTTTAAAAATATTTAAAAAAAACCCTTGCATCTTTAGGATCATAATTGAACCTTTAGAACCTTATTATTAGACTAGTATGATTCTAACTTAACCTTCTCAATAGGTAAAAAGGTTGATTAATTGATATAATAAATTTCATCATCAAAAAATTTGGTGACTTCATTAGATTTTGTTTTAAATATTATTTATTTAAAGTTTTGTTTTCTTCTTTCTCATGGTACTTAGAGGAGAACCTCCTATTATTCAACCTAGAATTGATATTGCTGATGATTAAGTTGACATTACTTTTAATCCAACTTGTTATGCATGGTATAATTAGCCTCATAATCTTTATCATATTATTCATGTCATAGATAAAGAAAAAATAATTATAAAATTTGAGATAGATTGGTATTCTAATCTTACTTGTGAGACTCAATAAGACATCTTAAATACAAATAGATAAATTCAAAAAGATAGACCTAGATTTTTAGCTGTTAATCCTAAGTCTAGAACTTGTTTCCTTTCTAATTATTTTCCTTTTGATGATCTGGTTATTCCCTCTAAAACTATTGATATAAATATGAAATTAAATTAGTTAAATTGGGTTCAATAAAATTAAAAAATTTAAATAGAAGATACTAATGAAGTTTTCAATGGTAGATCAAGTAGAAGAAAGGATACCTAGAATTGATATTGTTGATGATTAAGTTGACATTACTTTTAATCCAACTTGTTATGCATGGTATAATCAGCCTCATAATCTTTATCATATTATTCAAGTCATAGATAAAGAAAAAATAATTGTAAAATTTGAGATAGATTGGTATTCTAATCTTACTTGTGAGACTCAATAAGACATCTTAAATACAAATAGATAAATTCAAGATAGACCTAGATTTTTAGCTGTTAATCCTAGGTCTAGAACTTGTTTCCTTTCTAATTATTTTCCTTTTGATGATCTGGTTATTCCCTCTAAAACTATTGATATAAATATGAAATTAAATTAGTTAAATTGGGTTCAATAAAATTAACCAATTTAAATAGAAGATACTAATGAAGTTTTCAATGGTAGATCAAGTAGAAGAAAGGATACAAGAGTTGATTCATGGACTACAAGAGAATAGAGATTATAATGATCTCATTGAAGATGAAGATGAAGCTATCCTGGTAAGTTACCTTCTCTTAAAAAATTAAATATACCAAAAAATTTTGGACCTCCTAGAGAATATTTGGAAGATCATTTAAAAGAGTTTAGGTTAGTTTGTGATATTCTTAACATAAAAAATGACAAAAATTATTTAATATTTTTTTATCAAACACTTGAAAGGAAATCTTACCAATAATTTATTAGTTTACCTTCTAAAGTTATCAACACATGGAAAAACATTGAAGAATGGTTAGAATTATCTTGTAGGAAATCGAAAGAGGACTTTGATCTAGTCAATGATCTTGTGAATTTTTTTATTGAGCTAGGTGAGACCATTTATCATTTCATTACCATATTCACTAAGTTGCATTAATTTTTTTTCATGATCTTAGACCTAAAAATTTATGTAGACTTTACTTTTGTAATGTTTTCCTTTAAAATATAAACTGGCCTTAGAATATAGAGACATTACAAAATATGATGAAATCATAACATTAAGTATTGAATATGAAAATAAACTTAAATGTATTGGATTTAAAGATAGGTCTTCTACAGGTTTAAATTTAGATAATACAAAAAATTTTAAAGTCATTCAAAGTCTAGAAAATGAACTGCTCATTGTTAAAAGGTAGTTAAATGATAAACCTTGTACATCTAATAAAATAATACTAAAAGTAAAAAAATAGAAATTACTTATTACTATAATGTGTGTGAATTATATCATGATCTAAATTCATGTGTTGCTGTCCATAAGTTCAAACAAATTCTTCAAGAGAAGGATCTTATATCTGAAGATCCAATAGATAACATAAACATGTGTACTTTTGATGATCCATAAAAAAACAAAGTGTTTATGTTGTTAATATTAGAAATAAATATTATAACTCTACTCAAAATAATAAATCAAAAAATAATGGTTCTTCTAATGATAGATATAAATTAGTTCAAAATAATTCTTCAAGTACTTTAACTGATAATTCTTCTCAAAATCTTTTTTTATCAACTAGTTATAATAATAATCAGTATCAATAATATAAGCTTAATAATTTTCAATAATTTGATGCTAAAAATTATAATACAATTGATGATTTATCAACAATCAAAGTTGAATTTTTGTTATTACAAGTAGCTAGTCTTCCAAGATAACTTGATAAAATTAATGAAGTTGTTAAGGATTTTAAAACTGAGGTGAGCTTAAAAGAAGAAGATAATGAAAAATAAACTATTTTTACTCAAAATTATGATCCTCCTATAGATCATATACCTCCCTTTTATGTTTTTATCAAATTACTAATAAGGTGATCCATAATTGTATCTTAGACATTGGTTTTTTAAAGAATATAATGCTTAAATTTATTGTAGATCAATTATGCATATCTTATGAAATTGACAATAAAAATCTTACTAAATTTTATTCTAGAAAAACTAAGATTCATGGTAAGTTTAGAGACATAGTCATTAATATTACTCAAGATAAAAGAATTAGACACATGACTAATGTCCAACTTTTAGACATTTATAGTAATTACACTATGTTATTAGGAAAATATTGGTTAAACGTAATTGGTGATTTTGTCAGAAAGGATATCACATGGGTTTTTTTTAGTAATAAAATTGTTTTCATTAAAAGAGATTGGTCTAGTACACCCATATAGTCATCTACTTCTTTCATTATTACTTATGTTAAGACAATAATTGGAACTTATGAGTTGCTAAATTTAGATGAATCATAAAATCAGCATGTAGAATTTCTTGAATAAACTACTTTATGGTCATTTTATTTTGATGGAGCTTGTTCTCAATAAGGTAATGGTGCTGGAATTTACTTAATTTCTCATATTGGTAAAAAAATTTATTATGCTTATAAATTATCAATTGAAAATACAAATAATACTACAAAATTTAAAATATTATGTTTAGGTTTAGAAAAATCTATTGAACTTAACATTAAATATTTAAGTCTTTAGAGATTCTGAATTAATGGTTAGATAAGTTTAATTTTTTTATAAAACTAATCAAAATCATCTACATCATTATACATAAAATATTTGGTCTTTACTTAAACATTTTGAGGCCTTTAACATCACTCATATGCTTAGAGAATATACTATTAGAGTTGATGAGCTTGTTTTTTTCATCTAACCCAACTCAAAGTGAGAGTGAACCAACTATAGATTTCTCTTATACTAAAAATTTTAGACATAAAATTCTTGATTTGAATGATAGTTGGTCTAGTTTTAGTTATGATGAACATATAGATTCATTCATTAAAGGTAATTATTTTGATCATGATCATGATATATATATATATATATATATATATATATATATATATATATATATATATATATATATATATATATATATATATATATATATAATTTTCAATTAAGTACTAATAAATTGCCTATTGATTTAATAAGTTTAATTTCTATGCTTGTACCTAATTATTAGCCCAAAAGTTATAGAATGGAAGAAAAATTTAGGTTATTGCTAATGAGAAGGTTAAATTCATTAAGTTATTTAAAAAATTTATTGATGTGTTTGCTTAGTCATACAAAGATATTAAAAGTTATGATACTGATATTATTAAACATGACATACTATAAAAATTAATCATAAATATGTAAAATAAAAAATATGAAGAACTATCCCTTTGTTAGAAGACACCATTAACAAAGATCTAGACAAAATGATTGATGATGGTGTCATTTTTCTTATAAAATATTCTGAAAAGGTAGCTAATTTAGTGCCAGTTAGGAAGAAAAATGATGATATTAAATTGTGTTTTGATTTTAGATATTTGATTAAAGCTAATATTAAGGATAATTTTTCTCTACCAAGTATAGATAAGATTTTGCAACAAGTTGTAAGGTCAAAAATGATATTTTTATTAGATGGATTTTCTAGTTATAATCAGAGTTTTATAAAACTTGAAGATAGATTTTAAAATAATATTATTATTTTTCTACTTTATTTCAAGATGCTTATAAGTTAGTTCATTTTTGTATGTCATGTCAATTGTTTATTGGTAGAGATAAGTTGTTTACAATGCCTTTAAATCTTGTTATATCTGAAAAACTATTTATGAAATAAGGTTTTGAATTTATTTTAGATATACATCCTCCTTCATCTATTGGTCATAGATATATATTAACAATAGTATATTATTTCACTAAGTGGCCTGAGACCGAAGCACTTAAAAGTTTTATAGCATGTGAAGTGATATCATTTTTACAAGATTAGATTTTTTTTTAAAGATTTAGAGTTCCTTATGAAATCATTTGTAATAATGGACCTCTATTTGTTTTAAATAAATTTCTAGAAATTTTGAAAAAATATTCTATTATATCTAATCATTCATCAAAATATTACCATCAAGGTAATGGTCAAACTGAGTCAACGAATAAAAATCTGATTTAGATTATGAAGAAATTAGTTTTTTAAAATAAAATAAATTGACATCTTAAATTTTTTGAAGCTTTGTGAGATGACAAACCTATTATTAAATTAGCAACCAGTTATTCACTTTCATGTTAGCATATGGGTTTGAGGCCACCTTACTAATATAACTTCAAATTTCTTCAGTTAGAACTACTTCACAATATGTTGTTAAATAAATAAATTTGATTGAACAAAGATTACATGATCTAATAGCTCTTGATAAATATAAAATAATAGGATTATATAAATTAGAAAGGAAAAAATAAAAATTAAAAAAAAATGATAAATTTTTTTTAATAAAAAGTTTAAAGTTGGTGATCTAATTTTATATTGGAACAAAGTTCATGAAGATCCTGGTAAACATCTTAAATTTAATTCATTATGAATTGGTCCTTATAAATTACAATTGTACATAGAAATAATGATATCCATTTAAAAAATCTTGATGAAAAATTGTTACGTTACTCAATTAATAATCATCATTTGAAATTGTTTCATGACTGGTTCCTTTTCAGATTCATTTGTTTCTTTTATTTTCGTAATTTCTTTTTGTTTTGTGTTTCTTTATTTTTCATCTTGTTCTATTGTTTCTTGTTTTGGTTTCTTGTTTTTTTTTCTTACCTTAACTTTTGAAAAATCAATAAGTATTTAAAATGGATGAAGTTTCATATTATGAAGGAAGAATGTGAGGATGTTGTAATTAAATTGTATCAATTATTTTTAGATATTAGTTTTTATAAATTCAATTTTATTTATACATAAATCATATAAGTTGAGTTGTAACTAGTTATTGAAGTAATAATTGACTTTTATATTTTGTATTTAAGATATTTATATTAGTTTATGCATCTAGCCCATACTTTCATGTTATATCAGTCTCTTTCTTCATGTCACACTAGCTAAACATCTCATCCCTTAATAAAATTCATTATTAATGGGGTTCATGAATAGTTGCTTGAGAAATAATTTATCTAGATCACACTCTCAATATTATATTTTATTAATAGTAAATTTGGTTTTTACTCAATTTCATTACACAAAACTGACTAGTAAAGTTGCTAGTGTTATACCTATTTTTTGCATCCCTTAATTTTTCTAAAACTAATACCTTTCTACCATAGAGATGATATAATCATAAAATTTAAAACTATGTCAGAGACCTAGTCAATTAATAGTATATTTACATGTATATTTTTAATTACAAAGTTGATGATGATTGATTTATGAATTTATAATTATATTTTAATTGATTTCCAAAAGCATAAATGAATGAATGAATAAAATATACATATGTATTTATCATTGATGAATGTTTGTGATCAATCATTTTGTTTTTCAATTGATTCATGATCAAATTACAATATAGCATTTTTAGTTTGAAATAGGGACACTTTATATGGTTTATCAAAATTTGAAGTATTATATTATTGTCATGATGAATTCAGATATATACATTGATCTTTAATTGATTATTTTATATGGATTTCAAATAAGTTTTTAAATTGATAGCTCTATCAGAATTATGATAATTTGACATTTTTAATCTATAATGATAATATATGGCATTCTTTGATAAAAATAGAAATACATTATTGATAGATAATAATGGTTTTTTGTTAATTCATTTTCAATTGCAAATATATAAATGGAATCTCATGATTGTTAAAGTTTGAGAAGTAATGCATTTTATAGTTAATCAAATCAAATATATCATTTAATTTATCATAAAATTCAAAGTTTGACCATGGATTTTATATAGATTTATTAACATGTTTTAATTTGAGTTCAATTGCAAATATAATTGGCATGATTTTAGGTTGATCTGATATTTGAGTCTTAAGTATCCTAAGGGATTCTAAGTTTTGATCCTAAAGCTCCATTATACAAAAGATCCTAACTCAAACATTATCTATCCTAAGTTCTAAAGTGATATGATTAGATATTTTAGGGATCCTAATGGTCACTCATGGCTTATTATTTTCAAAGGTTAATAATCTAAGTCCATGTCTCGAGGCATAAAGTTTTGAAGGGAATAAAATAATTGGTGATTTCGAAGGTGTTTGGATGAATTTATTTCAAGTAATGAACTTTGCATGATATAAGATGATTCATTGGTTTTTAAAGGTAAATTTTGTCTAACCTTGAGATTTGTAAGCAATGATTTGGTAAGTAAGTTGGTAGTTTCATGGTATATGAATGTTTTAAGAGCAAGTTGAGTTGGTAGCCCATTCAATAAATTTTTTGGCATGCTAAACTGACAAGATCAGTTAATTTGAAGCATGATAGAGGCTTTGAGATCTTGGTAAGATTTTTGGTATTTTAAGACTTTAATGATAGGCATGCATGCCTCAAATAATGGAGATTAGTTGATGCTTTCGCAAAGGATTTGGTAGTCACTAAATTTGATAGTATAGCTAACTTGGTTGGTAGGAGGCTAAATACTAGTCTCCATTTGAAAAAACTAATGGAAATTGGGCACGTATGCATGGTAGCTACATTGAGGGACTTGACTTACAAATAAAATTATTTTCGTTATTTTGATAATTGTTTGAAGCTTTCTTGCAAAAGTGTTACTCTATTGATTTAGATTTTGGAGTTACAAATGGGACTTGTGAATGGAAAGGTTGTAAAAGAATGCATTCATGTATGTCAATAATAAGCTTAATGATTTTTGAAGAAGTTTATGAGTTATTTCAAATGGTTTCTTATTGTATCGAAAGATATATTATTTTTGGTTTGCATGCTTCAATCAAATATCTACATGTACATTTTGGGAAGTTAGGTGAACTTGTAATTTTTTTTGTTGCCATTTCTTACATGAGATATCAATGCAGTGAGTTTTAGTTTTTGATAAAGCCATTTATCCTTGGTTGATGAGATACTAACATGTTGGTTTTTGGGTTTAAATATGGTATTTTGAGAATATTAAATCTTATTTTATTTGAATTCACATTCTATTCTAGCTTTCTATAAATAATAGAGATTTTAGTGGTGTTTCGAACAAACTATTTATAGTTGCAAGATCTTGGTTGATACTTTGAGTTTTTATAAAATGAATTTTGTGTGTTTTGTTTCATGGAATTTTTGAAGGGATAAAATAGTATATGGTTTGTCATAATAAGTGATAAAATAAAAGGATTATGTTTAAATATGCAAATATATTATCCAATCATAGCTTTGTATAGTATCAAGCAAACATGGGTTTTGAAAGAAAGTCCTGCATGGTTATGTTATGGATATAATATATTGAATTTAGTGTGTTAAGATAATGGAGGCTTGTATAAACTTGAATTAATTTTGGGTATCAAAGTGTTTTTTTATATTGAAATGTTGGGTGTTGAAGTTTCATGTGTTTAGGGTTTTATGTAAAAATGAACTTTATTGGTTTGTTTTATGAATATTTGGCAAGCTTCAAATGGTTATTGGTTTAACATGTCATAAAGGAATGATTTAGTGATCATTTTTTTTAATTTTTATATTTCTAAAACTCAAGTATTAGAAATTTTTATGAAAATATCTTATGCTCAATTATGTAAAATATATGATGGAAATATATTGTGAATGCACAGTGTTTTGGGTTTAATTTTTATGTTGGCTGTTAGAACTACAATGTCTTTTGATACACATTAGTTTATATCATGTGCATTATTTTGTTGATATTATTTTTTGGTTTAAGAAAAGTTTAGTATATTTATGGAAATTTTATACAGAAAAATATTGATGTATTTCTAATCTGTTGTGAAGATTTTGCTTTAAATTTTTCATATAAGACATTATGGGTTTAACCTGTTGAAGTTAGATTTGGAGATGTTAAAATTATTATTGGTTTTAAGAGGATATGATAAGTTATTTCAATATATATGATGCCAAATATTTTTCTTGTGAAGGGTTCCTAATGAAATTTATTTAAAAAAAATACATGCAAAAATTATAAATGGGTTGTCTAGTTTCAAAATAATGTGGCAGATGGAAATAATGGTTGTTGTGGTATTCTAGTTATATTTCATATTTTTAAATGGTTTAAAAGTTATTTATTTTTAATACTAGGAATGGATTTCTCATGAAAATCTAAGAATATTATTTTGATTAAGGCTTTAACTGGCAGAGTAAAGTATCATGCCATCTATGGTTTTTTTGGATATTTCAAAACCATGAATATATAAAATAATAAGATATGTTTATAGTTATAGGAAAACTATAATATTGACTTGGAAAGACAAGTTATTACTTCAAAGTTTATATTTTGATGGTTTAATCTCTTTTTTAGTTCTGAGTAAGTTACAACAAAAATAGAATTCAAAGGAATATAGCATAATATTATGAAAATAAGATTATCGGGATATAATTTTATTTTTAAGTTTCAGTTGGTTTTTTATATGATCAAAATGGAATATTTCAATGATATTTGATATATTTGGAACAATTCAATTTTTTTAAATCAATAGACAGTGCAGAGATTATTTGTTGATAAGAGAATTTTATAAGTGACTATATGTTGGTGAGATACAGTTTGGTTTCATATTGAATAAATATATGTTATTTTTCAATCATAATAATCAATCTTATTTTAATATATTTCAAAATGCATATGATTTCAAGATGGAATCTATCAAGATCAAGTAGAAGTAATGATAACAGAAGATGGGATCAAAATTTAGATAATGTGAATCAGTGAAACCCGAATAGACAATTTCCAAGGGGAGGTTTCAGGGATGGGAGATTTGGCCCTAGGTATGCTAGTAGGGGTGTTAGGATGTTAATACACTTTAATACTACTGATCTTAAGTTTTGGAATATATTGAATAATTTTTCCTTTAACCCTGTAAACCACAGAGGTAATAGAGGATTTCAAAGTTATAGATTTGGTACTAGGTCTCATTCACAGAGTAGTTCCTCTCACCACTTACAGAATAATCATCATCAATTACTAGTTTAGTCACCTAATCCAAAAATAATTTAGCAAGTTAATGAGTCACACATGTTAATAAAGCCACTCATCTAGACACTAAAATAGCTCATATCAAAAACTTTATTAATCTTTCCCTACCTTCTTCTGATGAACCCTCACCATCTTAGAGAGATACTATTTTAAGGTGTAAAAAATTAAGTTTGAAGGAGCCACTTTTAGATTGCAGGAAATGCACTCTTGAAATTAATCTAGCCATTTCAAATAAATGGTTAGATAGTTAGAATGGCATGGACACTCCAATTGATGTCAGAGTTGTAAAGAAGATTAAGTTGAATACTGATGATAATATGAGTGATACTAAAACTAAGTTGGTTTACTTTCCAACTATGGAGATGGAATAAAATGAGTGTGTGAATGAGAAAGGGAAGTTGATGATTGATGTTTTGTCATATTTTAATGACTTTTAGATGTCAACAAAATAAAATTTTATTTTCAAGTTGAACTTTAAGTTTGAAAAACTTTGTAATTTCAGATTTGTTACTTTGATTTTTAGATTTTGATATTTTGGTGATGATGTTTTGAAAGTACAACAAACTTTAATTTTATGATATGTGTGTTTAAGTAATATTTGAAAATGTGCATTATGATATTAATATAAATAGGAATTTCATTAAATTTGATTTATCTATTTATTATTTGAAATATGTTATTTTATTTTATTATTAATTGATTAAGGTCCTTACTTGTTAGCAAGTATCTAGTCTATATTCAAATACTTGATCCATTAAGACTTTAAGTCTTAATTAAGCCTTAAATAATAACTATCTATATTAATTGACTTTTAAAAAGTCAATTAACAAAGTTAAATTAGTAACTAACTAAGGTTGGTTATAACTTCTTTTTCCAACTAAATTTAAAGCATAAAGAGAGATCAAATATTCGTTTCAAGAGAAGAAACAACACAGATATTGAAAAGTTTTATATTGTGAAGTCAATCATTTATCTCTTTATTCTATGAAACTTGTCTGATATAGCTTGAATTTTATAGATAGATCAATAGTAATTTCTCTAGCAATCAATTATATTGCTTAGGCAACACAAATATATCCAATTTTTATATTATCATTTATAACATATTATTAGAATTTGGATACAGGACCTGTTGACCATTTTGGCCCTGTAGGGCAAAATCAATCTCCTTCTTCCCCTATTATTTTGAGCTAGTTCAAATTTGGTTGCACAAGTCTTTCAGCAAAAGGAGGAACCAGTTTAATGGTTCGACGTCAAGGTCCAATGCCATGAGCTTTCCAAGAACTTTGAACTTAAACTTTGAACCATTTTCGATTCAATTGGGTTGGTTCAAAGGTTTGGTTTAATGGCTTGGTTTAACAGATTGGTTCACTCAATCAGTTCAATGTCTTAGTTCACTCAGTCGATTTAATGGCTTGGTTCACTCAGTCAGTTCAATGGCTCAGTTCAACGTTTTGGTTCAATGTCTTGGTTCAATGAGTTGGTTCAATCAGAAGGTTCAAGAAAGTCTCCCAAAGGACCAGTGCCCTTATTAAGGGTAGTCAAGCACAAAATGAACCATTCCAAGTGCCCTTGTGGAGGGAAGGGAACACTTGAAAAGGGATCAAGGAGAAAGCTAAATAGTTAAGTTTTCTTCAAAAAAATTTACAAGGCAAATGACGAGAATTTCTTCAAACAAAATGTCTAAAGGAATTCCTTCAGATATTTTGTCTGAAGAAATCCTTTGGAAGAAAGTCCTACATAAATGAAAAGACCAAGGCAAAATAAAGAAATGTTTTCTTTTAGACTTTTGTCTGAAGGAATTCCTTCAGATAAAAAGTTTGAAAAAATTAGGAAAAAGCCATGAGAGAAAAACTTGAAGAAATTCTGAAGGTCAAAGGAAATGATCAAGATAATTCCATGGGCAAAAATAGCCAAGAGAAAATCCTGAATGAAGGAAAAACACAAGGAAAGATATCCTTCAGACTTTTTGTCTAAAGGATTTCCTTCAAATAAAAGTCTGAAGAAATTCAGCTGTCAAAACAATGAGGACTTGACTAAGACAAAAGCCGGACCAGAGCAAAAAAGGCTGAAGGAAAGGAAAATGCTGAAGAAATTCCAAGGGGTGATGGCCCTAAAGATGTCAAAATTGAGCACAATGAACTAGCCGTTGGAGGTTCAAATGCCCTGTGATGGGTGCATAGACGTCAAATTTAAGGTGGTGAAATAACTGTTGATTTTGAAAAAAGCTTAAGGATAGGTTGCAAGTGAACTCAGCAACCCACCAAAAAGATAGCCCTGAGGGCCAAAGGAGATAGAGAAGACAAAACCAGGAAGAGAAAAAGTGCAAAAATAGACAAAATGGTCTAGGTGGCAAAGGGAGGTGTCGACTCAAGGATTTACTCATGCAGTAAGAATAGTGCCTACCAAGCGGTCATCAAGAGGCATGAATAGTGAATGGCATGCCCTATTTTCTCCACTTTGAATTTATAAACTAGACAAATCATGTGAATATCTAAAAATAGCAGTCTTGTTTACAAAAAAAGAGGTGCAGCCTGTGCTTTCACATTAATGTTTGAATGCCAAAGTCAAGACTGGCAATTACACAACATGGTTTTAACAGACCTCTTCTAGAAGGATGGTATCAATAATAATGACTTCCTCTTCCTGATGCTCTCAAATTCACATGGGCCACTTGTAAAAAAGGGTGCCAAAGTCCTTTTCCAAAAAGTGGCAAAGTCTCTTCCTCTTCTCTATTTATATTGTAACTTCTCATTTGAGAAAGGGATATCTCATATTGTAAGGCGAAGCCCTAGAAAATTTCACCTAGAATCAATATAATATGCATCTTTACTTCTATTTTAGTTAGATATATCTCTGAGTGTGTCTGAGTGTTAGTCTTGTGTTCAGTCATTGCTTCTTAATGCTTTCACAGGGTCGACACCAATGCACCTAGTATATACAAAGCACCATTCCTAAAGGTGACAAGAAGAGTAGTACCTAGAGTGTAGAGATTGAAAGAGGTTACTAGATAGTGTGCTTTTCCTATAGTGCTTATGGTAAGTCCTTATCCTATGTGTTTCTATAAAAGCCTCCTTGTCAAGCTCCCTGCAGTTTTGTCCTTTTACCATTTAAAGTGTATATTTTTGTTCTTATGGTTCAGAGTGTGAGTATGAGTAGATCAAACTTATTTGGTGCATCACCCTATTAGGTTAGGTTATTTTTTTTAACATCCTTCTCTCTTTTCACCCCCCCCCATTTTATATAAATATGTATATATGTATATGTATATATATATAATGTATATATGTGTGTGTGTGTGTGTATATATATATATATATGTGTGTGTGTGTGTGTGTGTGTGTGTGTATATGTATGTATGTATGTATTAGAAACTTACCACAATAACTCAGATGCATCAAAGGGAGGTAGCCCTTATCTAGAGACTCTCCCTCTAGTTTTGCTAGACCTACATGTAAGAGGGGAGTTTCCACTGTGACATGTGGAAGGCAAGAGCTTAGCCTCTTGTCAAGGTTGCAATCCACTACGTTAATAGTTTTTGGCACACCTAGTGGGACCATGTTTGGACACTCAGAAAAGTTCTAGGATTGGTGTTGGTCCTATTACAGTAGAAAAAACCATTAATATAACATCTGACATTTAATCAGGGGATTGTGGGACAAGTTTTGTCCCAAGAGTTGAAGAATTTTTGGTGTGTCCTTCAACCAACCAGCCTTTGGAGGCTTTTTCATCAACACCAATGGTGCCTCTAAGTTGAATCAGCTGGTTAAGTAGTCTAGGTGCTATCAAGAAATCTCATTTTTTATATGTATAATCCCTTTACCCAAAATCATGGGCCTTGTATTCCTTCATATAACCTTAATCAAGCTCAAGTTTTTTATGGAATCACCTCAAGTAGGTCTCCTAGTTGCCCTTCAATGATAAGGGAAGTAGCACTGGAGTTTGAGAAGCAGGTGATGGAGATAGATAGTTTAGATGAGCAGTATAGATATCAGCAAGAGCTTATGTACAAAGAGGAGTATTTATTTAGGCAAGCTCAGACCTTGCAATCCATGGAGGAGGAGGTAGAAGAATGGAAGAGTCCATTCATTCAAGGAAGACAGCCTTGTGTGCCTCCTCCTATTTTAAATAAATCCCCCTCTTGTGCACCAAATCCTTTCTACTAGATAGCACTTGCTCACTCTAGCTCATCTGATGCATTAATCACTCCTACTCCTAACCCCTTGTTCCTAGATTTCAAACATTGAAGGGAATTAGATCAACCTCTCATGGAAATCAACCTTCTCAATTCCTTATAATGTGAATCTTCCTTTGAATGGAATACCATGAAACATCACGTCTCTCCTCAGGAAATTCTTCCTATGCATGAGTAGACCCTTCCTAATCTCCCTCAGCCTTCTTAGGTATCGCAACATGATGTCAAGATTACAAGTTGGAAGAAGTAATATGATGAACTAGCTTAGGAACTTGAAGAGGATAATGTTACTCCCTATTCACAAAGGGAAAATTCCAATCCCAAGGTCATGAGTTGGAAGCAAATAATGGAATCATGGGGCAGGAAGGAGGAGAAAGGTTTTTTTCAAAACCTTGAAAAAGATGAAGCTGCTCCTACTTATCGTGATGATGATTGTGACCTCCAAGAAAGGCTCTTCCAAGAAGATATAGATAGGCAAATTATAGAGTTGGAGTCCAGAGCGAGATTCCTCATCCAATGTGTGATGGATGTTTCAGACCAAACAATAGATTCCATGTCTAAACACACCCCATCTAAACACCTCCAAGATTTCTATCAGGCCACATTTGATATATATGACGTGCTAGCCAAATAGAAGGAGGAGAATCATTTTATTCTAGCTCAGGGATTGCCTCCTCTTCCACATGGGTTTAATCTTCAGCGTTCCACTTCATCCCTTCTCAGAGAGGAACCTATTTTGTAGGAGCTAAGTGAAGAAGAGAAGATCCAATCTATAGTTGTCCAAGAGGCTATCATGAGCAATAATGAAGATGAAATCATCATGGAGGCTCCTTCAGAAGACATCATCAGCAATGGAGAAGATGCAAGTCATGCATACATTCAGATGTTCTAGCAATATGAGGAGGAACGTAAGCATGGTGAACTCTCTCCTCCTTTGTTTGATGAACTTCCTTATTTATTCGACGAGGAGGATGACTATGCTAAGGAGCCTGAGTCAGAGGAGGATCAAATAGATTTCTTTAAACAACTAAAGACTCTGATCCTTGAGCAAGAAAAGGAGAGGCTTGCCCATCTTGAGGAAAGCCTTGAAGAAGAGAGCTTTGAACAAAGAGGTGATGTTTTGTGGGATGAGAAATCAGTTTGTGATTCCATTTTAGACATCACAATAGTCACCCTTCTTCAAGAAGGCCATGAAGGTGTAGAGGATGAGTTTGATAGGGTCTTCAATAAAGCAGAAGGGAATAGGTCAAACCGTGATGCATGTCAGAGGGACTATGCATATTGAAAGGATTATGGTAATGAGCCAACATCCATCATTTTCTTGATGAAACACACCAGCATGAAGAGCCAGCATTTCACAAGCTTCCAAGAACAAGAAGAGTACATATATGTTGGAAGCATGTTTGACTCTGATCCACTCAAATGTAAGCCAATCAAGGTGGTAGGGAAGAAGAGCAGGTCACCAAGTCTTCATTCCATTCAAGCACTTGTCTGGCACCATAAGTTTTCTTTCCATGAAGGAGACTTAAAATTTTTTCCCTTTGATCCAGGAGGGAGGAAACCTGGTTAGCTGTATATAGTAGTTTTCTTTTAGTTTTCTTTCCCTATTTTCCCTAAGTGTTGTTTGCAAAAGTAGTGTTTTTAGCCTTGTGTGTGTTTTCCTTTGTGTTTGGGGTAAAATATTCATGATTGATTCTTGGATCCATCATGGATGTTGCTAATTTTTTTAAGTTACATTTTGACTCTGTGCCTAATGGACTTTAAGGAAACTAGTTTTTAATCATAACAGGCATGCTTCCCTTGGGAATCACCATTTTTTTTACTATTTTGGCCCTACAGGGCAAAATCGGTCTCCTTCTTCCCCTGTTGTTCTGAGCCAATTCAAATTTGGTTACATAAGTCTTTTGGCAAAAAGAGGAATCAATTCAATGGTTCGATGTCGGGGTCTAATACCATGAGCTTTCCAAGAACTTTGAACTTGAACTTTGAACCATTTTTGGTTCAGTTAGCTTGGTTCAAAGGTTTGGTTCATTGGCTTAGTTCAAAGGTTTGGTTCAACGGCTTGGTTCACTCAGTCAGTGCAATGTCTTGGTTCACTCAGTCAGTTCAATAGCTTAGTTCACTCAATCAGTTCAATGACTTGGTTCACTCAGTTGGTTCAACAGCTCAGTTCAATGTTTCAGTTCAATGTCTTAGTTTAATGAATTGGTTCAACATTTGGTTCAATTAGAAGGTTCAAGAAAGTCTCCCAAAGGACTAGTTCCCTTGCAGAGCGCAGTCGAACGAAAAATGAACCATTCCAAGCGCCCTTGCAGAGGGCAAGGAACACTTGCAAAGGGATCAAGGAGAAAGACAAAAAATTAAGTTTTATTTAGAAATTTTTACAAGGCAAAGGATGAGAATTTCTTCAGAAAAAATGTCCAAAGGAATTCCTTCAGACATTTTGTCTGAAGAAATCCTTCAGAAGAAAGTCCTGCAAAAATGTAAAAAGATCAAGGCAAAAGCAAGAAATAATTTCTTTCAGACTTTTGTCTGAAGGAATTCATTTAGACAAAAAGTTCAAAGAAATTCAAGAAAATCTATGAGAGAAAAACTTGAATAAATTCTGAAGGTCAAAGGAAATGATCAAGATAATTCTTGCAGACATTTTGTTCACAGGAAAAATAGCTGGGAGAAAAGCCCGAACAAAGGCAAAACACAAGGAAAGATATCCTTTGAACTTTTTATTCGAAGGATTTCCTTTAAACAAAATTCTAAAGAAATTCAATTGCCAAAAGAATGAGGACCTGACTAAGACAAAATCTTGACTAGAGCAAGAAGGCCAAAGGAAAGGAAAAGGCTAAAGAAATTCCAAGGGGTGATGAGCCCGAATACATCAAAATAAAGCACAGTGAACTAGCCATTGGAGGTTCAAACACCTAGTGATGGGTGCACAGACGTCAAATTTAAGGTGGTGAAATAACCATTGATTTTGAAAAAAGGTTAAGGATAGGTTGCGAGTGAAATCAATGACCCACCAAGAAGATAGCCCCGAGGGCCGAAGGAGACAGAGAAGACAAAACCAGGAAGAGATAAAGTACAAAAATAGACAAAATGGTCTAGGTGGTAAAGGGAGGTGTTGACTCAAGGATTTAATCCTACAGTAAGAACAATGCCTGCTAAGTGGTCATCAAGAGGTGCGAACAGTGAACGATGCACCCTATTTTCTCCACTTTGCATTTATAAGCTAGATAAATTGTGTGAATATCTAAAATGAGCAGTCTTCTTTTTAGAAAAAGAGGTGAAGCTCATGCTTTCACATTAATTTTTAAATGCTAAAGTCAAGACCAATGATTACATAGCATGGTTCTAGTAGGTCTCTTCTAGAAGGATGATATCAGCAACAACGACTTCCTCTTCCTGATGCTCTCCAATGCACATGGACCACTTGTAAAAAAGGGTGCCAAAGTCTTTTTACAAAAAGTGCCAAAGTCTCTTCCTCTTCTATATATATATTGTAACTTTTCATTTGAGAAAGGATCTCTCATATTGTAAGGCGAAGCCCTGGAAAATTTCACCTGAAATCAATAGAATACACATCTTTTACTTTTATTCTAGTTAGATATATATCTGAGTGTGTTTGAGTGTTAGTCTTATGTTCAGTCATTGCTTCTTAATGCTTTCACGAGGTTAACACCAACACACCTGGTATATATAAAGTTCCATTCATGTAGGTGACAAGAAGATCAGTACTTGGAGCGTATAGAGACTAAAGCAGATTACTAGATAGTGTGCTTTTCCTACAGTGCCTATGGTAAGTCCTTATCCTATGTGTTTTTATTAAAGCCTCCCTATCAAGCTCCCTATAGTCTAGTCCTTTTATCATTTAAACTATATATTTGTGTTCTTATGGTTCAGAGTGTGAGTGTGAGTAGATCAAAAAAATTTGGTGCATCACCCTATTAGGTTAGGTTCTATTTTTTCAGCATTCTTCTCTCTTTTCACCACCCCATTATATATATGTATTAGCAACTTATTGGAATACAAAACTCAGATGCATCAAAGGGAGCTAGCCCTTATATAGAGACTGTCCCCCCAGTTTTGCCAGACCCACAGGCAAGAGAGGAGTTTCCATTGTGACGTGTGGAAGGTAGGAGCTCAGCCTCCTGTCAAGGGTGCAATCCACCACATCAATAGGACCTAATGAATTTAACATAAAGCATAAATAAAAGATAAAATAGTCATAGTAATAAACAATAAATGTATATCCGAGACAATAATTGAAATCAATAAATAACTTAAATATGATGAATTACTTTGATAATTCAATATTGATCTAATATAGAAAACACAAATAGACATTGATTATATAGAGTAAGACATACAAGATAAATATTAGGGAACTCACATAACACATGTAGTTCAATTGATATTTGACTACATGACTAGTGGAGTGAAACTCAATAATAACAAGATAGGTGTCAAACTTTTGTAAATGATCAACACAAGTTGACTACTAGTTAAGCAATCTTATCCTATCTTACCTTGAATAGTGGAGTACAACTCTACAATAATAAGATAGGTATCCAAGTTGACTACTAGCTAAGCAAGCTTATCTTATATGGTGAAAATTATTAATAAACATAATAAACTAATTATAATAAGTAATTAGTGCACCAATATAAATAATAAATAAAAATAAATGTAATAAAATAAATAAATGTAGTAACACCTCCCCATAAGTGAAACTTAGGTAGGGTTATGCAGATAAGAGTCCCAAAAATGTGTAGCCATATTAGGTACTCTATATAAATAGATGAAGAAAGGAGAAAACCCGAAGGAAAAAACTTCTCAAAATGAAGGTTTATCCTGAAGAACTGATGTCCACTGAAGAACTGATGTCTCGTACCCCTAAAAGAGATCACAAGTGAAGATATTTGCTCTCGATGAAAAATTTGGTAAAAATATCTACAATCTCCTCCATAGAACAATATTAAATACTAATGATCTCTACCTAATTTATCTCTCTAATAAAGTGCATATGGATCTCTATGTGTTTGGTTCTCTAATGATGAACCAAATTCTTTGAGATTTGGATAGTACTTTGGTTATTACAGTAGATCACTCATGGATTTCTAAATGGAACACCAAGCTCAATGAGAATATTATGAATCCAAATAGCCTTATTAATGGCATTAACAACACCACAATACTCAACCTCTATAGATGAAAGAGGAATAACATGTTGCTTCTTGCTCTACCAACAATTAGGGTCAGATCTGAAATAAAATCTATAATGATAATTATAATTACGATCATCATAATCATCAACCCAATAAAAATCTATGTATCCCACCAAGTCTAAACCTATACCTATTGTATAGTGAATTTTTTATCTGATAGTGACCTAAATGTAGCTCAAAATACGCTTGGTATATCTCCAATGAAGCTCATGTGGTATTTGCATAAAGTGTGAAACCATGCCAATTATATATGAAATATTGAGCCGTGTATGAATTAAATAGATGAGGCTACCTACAAGCTAGAAATATAATGTGGAATCAACCAAGGGAGTGGAACAATGAACCTCAAGTCTAAATCTAGATAAGAAGGGAGTTAGTGTAGGCCTACAATCAGCTATGTGAAATCAAGCTAAAAATTCCATGGCATACTTTGTCTATAAAAGAGTAATCCCAAAAGAAGACTATGCTATCTGAATCCTAAGAAAATAATGCAATAGGCCGATTTATATCATATAAAACTTGTCATAAAGTGTAGTCTTAACATTGTTGATGATGGATGCTATGCTCCCTATAATAATGAGATCATCAACATAGAGCATCAAATACAATAGTGAATCCTCCTACCATAAAATGTAGACATTCAAATCTGAGTGACATCTCGAGAACCCAACTAAGAGAAAAATGTGTCCATCTTAGAATACCAAGCCCTAGGGGCTTATTTTAGACCATAGAGAGACTTCTATAAGTGGCACACCAATAAATAATCCTATATGAACCCTTGTGGCTACTCCATATATATCTCCTCATGAAGATCCCCATAAAGAAATACACTTTTCACATTCATATGATGTATATTCCAATCATAAGCTGCACCAATAGCTATTATTAAGTGAATGAAATTCATCTTAGCAATAGGCACAAACCTTTTTGTATAGTCAATGCCTTCCATTTGGAAAAAATCTTTGGCCACTAAGAGTGATTTCTACTTATCAATATTTCCATCTACTATAAACTCAGTCTGATATATTCACCTACATCATACTAATTTTCCTCTCTTAGGAAGAGGAACAAGATCCTAAGTGTAATTCCTAATCAATGAGTCATACTCTTCTTCCATTATTGAATCCCATTCAACTGTCCTTGTGGCTTCTTTAAAATATTGTAGATCAAAAGCTATGGTAATGTAGGAATGTGGAAGATTATGCTACCTTCTATCTAATAGATCCCTAGTAAGAGGGTCTGCATCCTCTTAAGTCTATATATCCCACAAAGGCATCAATGGGTGAGGAAATGGGGGAGGAGGAGGAACTATAATCTAACCTACTAAACTTGGTTCGAGAGGTATTACTTCATTATCCCTATGACTAGATGAAGTAGGAGTATCATTGTCATTGCTATCTGATTCTTCCAAAGAAAAAGAATTGGAAATGTTAGAAGATAAGTTTGAAGGAATTTCTTCAAAGTAAACACTTCTCACTATAATAATCTCATGTGAATCTATATCAATGACCTGATATCCCTTAACACAATCAAGATATCCCATACATATGCAAGTCTAGTTTTGTTGTTCTAAAGCACGGTGCTTGTCTGAAGGTATGGAAGCCCATGTTGGACTACCAAAGACTCTAAAATGATGCACTTCTAGCTATTTCACCAATATTCAATAATTTTATCCTCTTTAAAGCTTTATGAGAAACTCTATTCTATATATATGCAACACAATTAATCTCTTCCACTTAATACTCAGGTACTAATGATTTTGTATGAATCATATAACTTGCCATATTTTTTAATAATCTATTTTTCCTCTCAGCTACACCATTCTACTAAGTTCTATATGCAACTGAATACCTAAGATCAATTCCTTCAAGAGCACATAATTATTCAAACTTGTTGTTCACATATTCACTCCCATTATAAGTGTAGAGGTTCTTAACATTCTTCCCAGATTGTTTCTCTACTAGAGCTTTGAACTCTAGAAATCTATCAAATACTTCTCTCTTGAGTTTCAAAAAATAAACTCAAGTATATCTAGAATAATCATTAATAAATGTGAGAATTCAATGGGTTTTACTAAAAGACAAAGTAGGTAATGGACCCACTAAATCAATATGAAAAATTTAGAGGACTTGTTTAGCCTTCCAAGCCTTCCCTTTATCAAACTTATCCTTTGGATGTTTGCCTAAGGCACAACCATGACATACACCTCCTAAAAACTAAATCTATGAAAGTCCTATAACCATTTACTACTGACTAAGCAACTATAAATAGTGGTAGCTTAGATGACAAAATCACTCATACCATAGCTTGCTCACTAAATCAATATGTGAGAGCAAAGCTGCAGAGGAAGACTGAGGCTCAAAATGGGAGAATGAATAAAGTTGAGTTTGATTATTGACTTTTACCACTGCAACTAAGGCATCATCCTCCAATTTTTTGATTGATACAGAATTGGGTGTGAACTCAACTTTCTTACCAGTATCAAAATGAGTGATCTAGTAGATAAAGAGAAGGTTAGTTGATAGTTCTTGCACATAGAGGACATCCTCAAATACACCACTATCAACATCAATTGTGCCTTTTCTTATAACATCTACCTTATAATCATCACCTATGAAAATATAAGGCTAGGATCTTGGTTCTAATCCAAAAAATTATTATTGATTAGAACCCATATGGTGTGAAGCACCTGAGTCAAGTACCTATGACTTGAGAGAATTTGCTAGTGCAACTAGTGCTATGGCTTTCCCTTTCCCTAAATTTGAAGAAGTGAAATAATCCTTTAATTGATTGATGTTATTATTTTTGAGAAGACCCTTAAGGTCATCAATCTATTTCTTCCACCAGTCTTGTTCACTATGAACCCCATTTTTGCAATAAGGTCAAAAAGTGCCAGTCCTTTTTTGTGAATCCCATTTCTTATGAATGGATTCATAATCTCCTAGTGAGGAGGATTGTTTCCCTTTATTCTTATCTTTCTATGACTTATTCTAATTATTTTTCTTCTTTTTACTTGAACCTATATCTGATGATGATGTTGAAACTTGCTTATGCTAAAGTTGATTTGCAACTAGAGCTTGAGATTTGGATGACTTAATCATACCCATAGCTATTAACTTTTGTTTTTTAACCATTAGAATCTAAAAGAATACCTTAAAGGTGGACATTTTATATGTTGTGTTCAATGTGAACATATGATTCTGAAAGCTAGAGACTAGAGATAAATATTCAGGACTTAATTTTTGTAAGGCATTGAAAATCAATTGAATATCTTTTTTTATCGATTTTACATTTAAAAAGTTGTGCTTTAAGATCTATGACTTTAGTGATGTAGTCTTGTATTGTAGCATAACTTTTAGGATCTAAACTAAAGAGTTTGTTGTCAATTTGGTAACCATGAACCTCATCTATTTTTTCAAAAAATGATGCTAATTTATCTCAATCATCTTTTGAATTTGTACATTTGTCAAGATGGAAACTCAAATCTAAAGACAATGTAAGACCGAATGCATCCAATAAACTTAGTAGTTTCAAAGAGAAAGTATTGTAACTCTTTTGCATCAATGGGTGAAGTAAGAAGAATTTTTATGTAAGGCATAGATCCTAACATCATTAATGCATTTTAATTATGTTAATTCCATGTGTTATAGTTGTATGCTATTAATAATGGATACTTAGGATTCACCATGATGTAATTGGAAATAAACTGTTACAAAGTAGAAATCAAAGTATAAAACACACTACAAAACTTCCTTGAATTATTTAGTTTTATTCTACCTAGTAATTATTTCTTGGCACTTTATAATTGAGTGTAGTTACAGGGTTGGATTATAATTTTTTCAGTTTACAAAAGAACTCAATTAGGCCCTCTAGGCTAAAAATATAAAAAAGTATGAACTTTAGTACAAAAATTTCTACACCAATGCATTTTACTCAAAATATTGACTGTAAAAAAAAATTGGGACCTCAATACGAGGTCGTTTATGAAAGTTATGAGCCTCTGAAGTTGCAAAAATGAGGATGTGTAAGAGCTGCTATTGAAAAACCTAAATTCTAGAAAAATATGGACAAATCTTAAAAAAATGAAAGTATAATAGTGAAAAGCATGAAATTTTAAGCTATTTTAAAAAAATTACTCAAAAATACCTCTTAGTGTTCAAATGGTGGGCTCCCAAAGTTGTCCTATCAATTCTACCTGCTAATCCATGAGGCTTTCTCAAAAAAAAATTACCTTACACAGTTCGTACGACCGTACCTGGGAGCAAAAAATTTGTCTTCCAGGTGATTGTGTCCAAATTAGACAAATTTTATACGGATCTGTAGGTTTTGACACCTTATGATGCAACCATGAGGTCTATTTTGCTCAAAATCACTTTGATTTTTAAGTACCCATTGGATTTGGGCATTATGATTTTAGATCAAACCCTTGCCAATTTTTACTTTTGTGCCCAATCTGGGTAAAATTGTAGATGATTTTGACTATCTCGAGCACTCTAAACTCAATGGTGAGCTCAAAATTTCTTTATAAAGCTTTAATTTATGCTTGTATACAAAATCAAAAAATTGATCCTATATCTAGATATTTTTCTCTTGAATATTTAGTAATCTATAGATTTAAAATAGCTTTGGTTCCATGTTAGAATCAGCATACAAGATCTAATGAATCTAATATAAAACATGAACAAGAGATAAAATAGTAATAGGAATAAACAATAATTATATATCCAAGACAATAACTAAAATAATTAAATAACTTAAATACGATGAATTACTTTGATAATTTAATATTGATTTGATATAGAATACACAAATAGCCATTATTTATATAGAGCAAGGCATGCAAGATAAAGATCAGGGAACTCACACAACACGTGTAGTTCAACTGATATCTAACTACATGACTAGTGGAGTGAAACTCAATAATGACAAGAAAGGTGTCAAAATTGTGTAAATGATCAACATGAATTGACTACTAGTTAAGCAATATTATCTTATCTTACCTTGAATAGTGGAGTGCAGCTCCACAGTAATAAGACAGGTGTCCAAATTGACTACTAGCTAAGCAAGTTTATCCTATCTGGTGCAAATTATTAATAAACGTAATAAAATAATTACAATAAGTAATTAGTGCACCAATCTAAATAATAAATACAAGTAAATGCAATAAGTCAAATAAATACACCAACATATATTATCTTAAGTTTACCAAGTTTAATATATTTTGATGACTGTTTCTTGCAGTCTTATATGAAAAATCTAAGTATTCAACCTAAGTAATGATGAAAGCTTCATGTTTATGATATTTCATTGATCTAATTGATTATAAAAGTTATCTTTTTAAAATATTTTATAAAATAAGATGTTGGTTTCTCAAATAAAATCAATCTATTTTGCTAAGACAAATCTCCCTATTGAGACTCACATGTTTCATCTATAGTGTACTTTATTTTAACTTGGACTTTAATTTAATTTAATTTGACTTAGGTTAATCTTTAATTAATATAATTTATTTTTTATTTATTTAGTTTTAATTTATTTAATTTGCTTTTAGCTTACTATTCATTTCTATTTTTCTTTTAAGTTATTTTATTAGATTAATCTCCTTATTTATTTTCTTAGACTTAGACTTGTTAGTTTCCTAGATTAGTTTTTCTTCCTTTATAGTTTAGATTTCTATTTATCTTATATTTATATTATTTTAGTTTGTTAGACTTATATTATTTTTAATTTGTTTTAGTTTAGTTTGGACTTAATACTTTACTTTTTTTAAATTAGTTTATTATCTTTAGTTTTTTTTATTGTTGTTTGTTGTTTCTTTTGTGTGTTGATTTCTTTTTTATTGCTTACTTGATAGAAAATCCATTTATCTTGATTTATTTCAATTTTATTTTACTTTATATTTTTCATTTATTATCTTGATGTTATTTGGAATTTATTATAGCAAAAACAAGATATTACTTTGAAATATAATATATTATTGAATCAAATTTCTTTCCTACAAGAGATTGTCTTGTTCATAGGCCTTCTCTATCAGATAAAATAGATTACATATTAGATCTGAACTGATTCATTTTTTGATAAGTGGATTTCTGTAGTCATAATGAAATATTTTATATTTGATAGCTTATTTTCTATTTCTCAATAAATTTATTAAAAAAAAACCCATGTCTTTAGGATTATAATTAAACCTTTAGAACATTACTATTAGACTGATATAATTCTAACTTAATCTTCACATAGGCAAAAGGGTTGATTAATTGATCGTACAATTTCATTTTCAACAAGTCCCTCTAAACAAGGAGTTTCAACTTGGAGTCCTCTTGAGTAGAGGGTCATAAAAGAGGGTTGTAACATTGTTTTTGTACATTTTTTTCTTTTTTTGAACCTTATTCCAACCTTCTTTGTCTTCTGTAAAAACACATGGTTGATATTTATCTTCCACTGGTAGGTCTTCAAATGGTTTTACCCTGGATAATTCCATTTTGGGTTATTATCAAAAGAAGATATTGGAGCAAAGAGGACAACCACATTCATGACTTTCATTTCCTTAGAGAGATTAGATCTTTTATTAGAACATCTTCAGAATGAGGGAGGCTTTTAAGGTCCTCATTTGGAATAAAGGATTCAAGATCAACCTGTTGGCCAATTTTGGATAACATACAAAACTTATGCCTAAATGGATGAGATAAACATAATTATGGATGGAATGAGTGGTTCAAAAATCTCATATTGCTCACAAAGACTTTAAAACACTTTAAGGAAGCTTAAAGTGTAATTTGTTGATCTTTGGGAGGTAATATTGGAAACATGTCTAAGATGGTAAAGTGAAAGGGACCAGCCAATTTTCATGGTGTTCATGGAATTCATAGATACAAGGTAGGTTATTATAATGTCTCAAAGGTTCTTCAAAGCTTCCATAGATCAAAATATGACTTGCACAAGTCTAAAGAGACTAGATCGTCACCAACATGTATCACAAGAATGAAAAGACTAAGATAGTTGCACATTTTATAAGTATGCATAGGAAAATCCTAGATCTAATAGATCATGTGGACATAATAATTTTAGGGTTAATATCATCTTGTAAAAATATGGTTCCTTCATGAGTTTTTTTCTTCCAAATATAAGCCTTCAAAGTTGGTCTAATAGTGAGAAATGTGCATGTAGATGTTAAATACAATCATGTGAACGTCTAATTTAAGCTCCTATAGAGTGAGACATGAACACAAACATTAAGATACATACATGTGGATACCAAATATTATTTCATAAATTCCATTTTTAATATCTCATAAATATTTGTTTGGATTCAAATGTTCTAAGATCAATAGTTGACGTTTTATCATACAAGCAGATCCAAAGATGCAAGGGTGAGCTCGGCTTAGTGGGTCTAGTTATATCTAATGGAACACATTAAATCATGCATTCAAGATAAATGGTGAGTTTTAGGTTAAGATTTTATCATGAATGAGATGTTAACAAGTGTCTAAATCTTGGGAGCTCAAGTAGGATATCTACAGTGTGAGTAGAGTCAAAGGGTCAAGGAGCTTGAAAATTTGCCATATGGCATATGTTCATGAACCAAGTATAGATTGATAGCAAAACCATGGAAGGGATGTGATAATGACATGTGTATATAAAATAACAAAGGTTGTATTCAAATTATGATATGCATGGTTAGAGGATGCCACATGAGCAGACACATTAGATCAAGGGTCTTCGTGGACTCAAGCTGGTGAAAATAGATAAAGATAGGATCAAAATATGACCCAAGTGGAGCCAAAATAAATATTTAAAATACATGGGTCACCATTAAAGCTCAATCTAAGCTCCTAGTTTAGGGATCTAGAATATATAGACCCATCTTTTTAAGGTTATAACATCATCACTCTTCAAAGGATATCCTCATATGCAAATAATTATCAACTTCCATGATGTATAGAGACATAATAGTTATAACCTCTAAATGAAAAATTGATGCATAAGAGACTTTTAAGTTGTAGATTCATCCTTTTTCTTGTCATATTAGTATTCTTTAGAAGTTCAAATAGAGTGGATGAACACCAATTTAGGTACATCACCAACATTCACTTGTATTTCCCTTTTAGTTGTCTTTCTCTCCCTTTTCACCCTAGCAATTAGTGGGTTTTAGTGGAAATGAGTAAGTGATAAATTATAGGAGTTAGCCTCATTTAAAATACTAGAGGTCTGACCCAAGATTAGGTAACCCACAACCTAGGGTCATTTCCATGTTAGACTAAATTTGAGTAGAGGAACTGAACAATCTTTTGCTTAACTAGGGTGAAATATAGGTCTATAATAGTTCTATCTTGTCCAGTGGGACCAAATTTCAGCTATTAAATAAATTATATAGCACATTCATCTTTAGAAGTAGTTTCATGTATTCCTTGGTCCTTATTTCAAGGTAAGAGGCACATTCTTATTCATGATTTCAGTTATCCTCATGTTTTATAGGCTATAGAAACCTATATAGATGGATGTTATATTTCCTATCCTTATCATCAATTTCAATATGATCCATATACATCTTTCTATGAGCCTCACCAGTATTATGAGGACCTATATTAGTCATACATGTAGGAGTATTGCCCTGATCCTCCCTATGAGCAGCTAGTCCAGTCCTATGATAGTCCCCCTTATTACCAATATCATCAAGCCTTATATGAGTCTCATCTACCCCATAATATCCTTTTTATCCTCTTGATTAGTCATGAAAATTTCATGGAATTCTTGAACAACCTACTCATACCTCGAGCCATTCTATATATATCCTTAAAAAATCTCTATTAGACTAGGAGAAGAATATGATAAACATTGATATGTTGAAGGTGTATGGGAAAGAAATTCCAAAACATGTCATTAAAGGGGTTATGAATTAATTTTATTAGACAAAGGAGGAGTGGACATATTTCATTTGGAGAGGTTTTTCTATAAATAGCTATGACATATTTGACATAAATGGACTTATCCCCAAGATTAAAGAGAAGTTGGTAGCTCATGGAGAACATTAAACACCTCATTACCCATCCTCATTCACTCCATGTTATCCTCATGATGAACTTCTCATCACCACTCATAATCCCATACCAAATGAGTTTCAAGTTCATTGTCGTTCTCACCAACTCTTCTCAACCTTCCCTTCATGGAAATCCATCTAAGGGAGAGTCTAGGAGGAAAGGCAAGTTTGTGATGAAAATGCATCATGAGAAATCAAGGTCTAATTTTGAAGCCTCTCTTGCTAGTAAAATTGAAGATGTAGATAAAAATTTATACCAAACATTGGTAACTACAAAGGTGACATCACCTTAATAACACATACCTCCTTTCATTCCTCAAGCCATAATGCACACTATGCGAGAAAACCATGAACCCAAATTTCCATCTTGGAACCAAATCATATAGTCAAGAAAACCTAAATTTGCTCAATTCACACCTCTCCTTCCTCATTAAACTAAGTTATTTCCATATTTTAAATACATCTAGAGTGATATGCAGAGGAAGGAAGAAGTGGTGATTATTGAAGACAAGCAGTTAGATGAAAAGAATGAGGTATACCTTTAATCTCTCTTGGAGCCACTCCAAGGATCTTCTATGCCACTTATGGAGAGAAAAAATCTTGAAGAGGTAAACATTCAAAGTTAGATTTAACTTGCAGCTAATGATGATTATTTGGATGAGCTTGAGGAAGAAGTGGTTATTGGGACACCTCTTGGTAGGAACAAACATGATTCATTCTTCCATTGTGTTAAATAGGATGAGTTACATGGAAAAATGCAAGTAGAGGGTGAGATATATGAAGAAGAAGTTTTAGATGTGTTTCAAAAAGTCTTTTTTTTTTTTTTTCAATCCTCTTGATCACATACCATTTGTCCTGCTTGAAAATGCTTCTTAAGGATTTGTATAATTCACCATGATGAGTGTAGCCCAGCCAAGGTAGATAAGCATCAATGTAATGATGAGGATTTATGGCAGAAATATATGGATATTTACAAATAATATGAAGATATTCAAGGTCTTACACTTAGTATCAAAGATCTTAAAGACCAATCAACTATTAAGATTGGCTCACAAAAAGAGCAAGTGCATGAAGATGATAAAAATGAATAAGTGTTTATTGATCTAATGCCTCAGATCATGGATCCTAAGAAAAAAACAAATGAATAATTCTTGTCATCCATCATTATTAAAGAGATACAAGGGGTAAATCATGAATACCTTGACAAGTCACTTGATCATGAGAAGCAAAATGAAGGTACAATGGGAAACACATCATATTATTGGTAGCTAATGAATGAAGAAGAATTGGTAGAATTATTGCAAGAAAAATAATCTAGAAGCAAGATTATTGGGTCTTAGATTCACATATTTAACACATACAACTCATAATGGAAGATAGAGACCCGTCTACCTTATCAAGAGGTCATGAACATCTAATTTCTCCAAACTACAAGAAGAAGCCATCAAGATATGGAAAACATGTTTCAAAGTTCAAGATAGACCATCCAAATTTCATTTTAATCCATGAGGAAAGTATATGAGTTTTATTTATACATATTAGAGTAGATCTTGTTTTTTTCCTCCAAGTGTTATCTTAACACACTTATTTGTTTTTTAAATCTTGCTTTGTTTAGGTTAGTTTTTTGTTGTGTTTTTTCTTTCTTGCTTGCTGGGTTTTTTTTTTTTTTTTTGTGTCACGGGGTTTCTTGTAATCAATGTTAAATTTTCCATTGTCATATGAGTCTAAGAAGTCATGCAAGTATCTAGGTTCTTAAGCATAGGAGGCATGCTTCCTTGTGAGTCACCAAAAATGTTGGCCAATTTTGGCCAACATACAAAACTTTTGCTTGAGTAGATGAGCTGAATAGAGTTTTGGATGGAATGAGTGGTCCAAATATCTCATATTTATCACAAATATTTTGAAACACTTTAAGCAATCTTAAAGTGAAATTTTTTGATCTTTGGGAGGTAGGGTTGGAAACAGGTCTAGGATTAAAAAGTGAAAGGGACCATCTAATTTTCATGGTTTTCATGGAATTCATAGATATAAAGAAGGTTATCAGAAGGTCTCAAAGGTTTCAAAGATTTAAAAAATAAAAAGATGACTTGCATAAGTCTATACAGACTAGATCATCACCAACACATCTTATAAGAATGAAATGAGAAAGTTGGTTGCACATTTTATAAGTATACTTAGGACAATCCTAGATCTAAAAAATCATGTGGACATAATGCAATTAGGTTCAAGATCATCTCCTAAAAATTTTGTGCCTTCATGATTTTGAAATTCTAGATATAATCCTTCAAATTTGGTCTAATCGTGGGAGATGTATGCATAGACTTCAAATACGGTTGCATGAACATCAATTTTAAGATCCTAAAGAGTGAGATGTGCATGTGGACATTAAGAGATGGGTGTGTAAACATCAGATATGGTCATGTGAATTTCAAGTTTAAGATTTAACAAATAGCCATTTGGATTCAAATGTTTCAAGATCAATGGTGAGCATTCCATTATACAAGGATATCCAATGATACAAGGGCGATCTTGGGTTAGTGGGTCTAGGTAGATCCAATGGCATTTTAGGAGCTTGGGTAGGAGATTTACATTATGATCAAAGTCAAAGGGTCAAGGATCTCGAGAGGTTGCCACATGGCACAAGCATGTGAACTGAGTATAGACTGACAACAAAACCATGAAAGGGACATGAGAATAGCATGTGTCTAGAAAATAACAAAGGCCATACTCAAAATATGACAAGACATGGTTAAAGGATGCCATATGAGTGAACACATTAGATCAAAGGTCTTAATAGACTCAATCTGGCAGAAATATATAAAGATAGGATCAAAATATGACCTAGGTGGAGCCAGAATAAATACAACAAATGCATGGGCCACCATTAAAGCTCAATCTAAGCTCATGGTTTAGGGATCTAGAATATATAGACCCATATTTTTGAGGTTATAAAATCATCATTATTCAAAGAATATCCTTTTATGTATATAATTCTTGACTTATAAGCCACATAAAGATGAAATAGGTATTTTGAGCCTAATATAGATTAGGGTGGGATACTAGTTATTCAAAATATATAGATATGTCTAGGTGGATGTATTGACTATATGAAAACCAATAAATGAATTGGTTTTCAATCTATAGTAGATATATGTCCAAGGTTTAAAGTAAAAGACATGCTAAGGCATAAATGTGATAGGAAGATGCATCCACCTACACAGATATAAACATGGCTCTGTCATGTCTATGAATATGAATATTTCATCCTTATAGTAAAAATCATTAATGTAGAGGACCTCAAGGAGGGTTCAAGCAACCATTCATGACTATGTACGATAGAAATCTCAAGATTCATGACCCAACAGTTTTAGTCGCATTAATGCATTAAAGAGCTCAAGGTAGCTACATGATCATAGTCATTATAACCTCTTCTCCACTCTCCCATGCACATTCCCCATCTCTCTCATCCTTTTATACTATATTTATAGGCTTCTAAGCCTTAAAATTGATCCGTCCCTTGGGCATGACTAAAATCTACCAAGATTGAGCTTTGCAACCTGTTGAGATGAATAGATGGCTATGTTAAGATTTCATTTTTCTATTATAGTTTGATAATACAGTTGGATTTACATAAATGGTAGAAATCTCTCCCTTATCAACTAATTATCTCACCTAGTTACTAGTTTATCTTGTTATTTAGGTCATGTTTAGTGTTAATACCATTTAATTAAAGCTAGCATGTGGATACATTGACTAGTTGGTGTTTCAAATAAGGCCTCTCCATCACCTCCCTTAGGTTTTGATCACTTGGTGAACCTTTGCATGAAACATTGATGCATAAGAGACTTTGAAGTTGTAGATTCAACCTTTTGCTTATCTCATTAGTTTTCTTTAGAACTTCAAATAAAGTGGATGAACATAAATTTAGATGCAACACTAACATTAACTTAGATTTCCCTTTTAGTTATCTTTCTCTCCCTTTTCACCCTAGAAATTAGTAGGTTTTAACAGAAATGAGCTAAGCGATACATCAGAGGAGATAATCTCATTAAAAATCCTAGAGGTCTAACCCTAGATTAGGTAACCTACAGTCTAGGGTCATTCCCATGTTGGACTAGATTTGAGTAGATGACCTGAACAATCTTTTGCTCAACTAGGGTGTTATCTAGGTCTATAACACTTCCAAAGGTGATGTAGAATCATCGTTATCAAAATCATCTGAATCTTATTCAACATCCACTTGTAGATGGTCAAGGATGAAGTCTTTCCACTAAGATGATTCTTTCTTTTTTTCCTAAGAGAACTATATTTTTTGGTCAAATGGTTGTATTAAAGTACCTGTAACATCAAAATAGAAAACATTCATAATCTATGGGTTGGGACCAATATCAATCCCCAACTTACAAAGTGATATTTTTAGGAAGATTCTTAGAAGTATCAATATTCACCAAATTTTTTACACAAGTAGTGTGGTATAATTTATCAATATCTGAGTACATTTGTACATATTCTCCCAATGATTTAACAATATCCTTCAAGCTAGATTTGATCCAAAACTAATGAGGAATATGAGGCAGATAGACTCAAATCGGTTTTACATTAAGTGGTTATGTGAGTAGGTTGAAGGTAGGGGACCATTGTTTGATGATCAAAGGGTGATGATTCAAGAACTAAAATTGGTATTGAATCTTTTCCTTGTCTTAAATATTATGAAAGAGAATAATAAAAAAACTTTTTACACAAATTTAAATATCAATAGCACCTATTATGAGAGGTTGTAAATGTTTCAAGATCCAAGCATGTAGCTCTTAAAGTTTTGGCCAGTAATTTATAAATATGTAGATGAGACCTCTGGATGAGAAGAGTTATTTTGATTTGATCACTTGCTTGGACTCCCCCTAATAAAAGATAACAATAGGGTTAGAATATGCATGTTTGAGAGATTTGGGATATGTTTTTGGCACTATCTTATAAGATATTGCCTCGATGAAGGATCTATGTTGTCTAAGGTCCACCATAGCTTCCAGATCCATGACATCCAAGACTCTATTGATAGCATAGGATAATTATTTTTGCATCAAATTTTGTTTTTAAAATATGAGATGAAATTACCTTGTACCCTATGAATTCTATAGCATTTCTCTATGAAGGAACATAGTCAACATTCTACCCAAGATTGCCATTCATAGAGGTTTGTTGCTCAAATGATTGTTGGTAGCTTCTATCATTAGGGAAATGGGATTGGGAGGAATCACTTCAAAAAATTCAATTCTTTCATGGCTGAACTAGCCGAGGGAACCATTTGCATCTACAAATCTAGTTGAATCTTCCTTTCTCTTGAAATTTTATTCATAGATCTAAGTTGAGTCAACTATGTACCTTACACCTTTTGCCATACAGTCTTCCACACAAATTCCATCTTCTGTACAACATCCATTTTATGCACATATTTAGGCTTCTACACAAAATCAGTCTTTCACATGGAGTCTATCTTCCACATAGTGACGACCTTCTACCTAGAATCACTAGACATAAGGTAAATTCTGCCATGAGTGGGAAGGGAAATGACATCAATCTTCCACATAGTATTGGCCTTCTACCTAGAATCACTAGATATAGGGGAGCTTCTGCCATAAGCAGGAAGGGAAATATAGTTAGTCTTCCATGCAACGAATGGCCTTCTTCTCAAAATCTCTAGAGATAGGGGAGCTTCTACCATGAACAAGAAGAGTGGTATAAAGCATTTCAAATTTGAGATATTTTCAAGAAGATTTAGAATAATTTGTAATACATGTTATTTATATGATTTGAAATAATTAAATTGATCATAATTCACATTTTATTTACTAGTGTTAGTCCAGTTAATAATATTTGACAAACATATGCTTCTTTAGGAATTTGTTTGACATTTATAGATTTGTTGTTTTATTAGTTAATGGTTTGATGGTATGCACATATAAATTTTTAAAAAAATATTTCATTAAATTTAAGTTATTATTGAGGATAATATTCAAATTACATATAAATTAAATTAAAATCAAAGGTTTTAGTGATTTAAAAGGTAAAAAGATATAACCCACTATAGCAAGACAATATATTTAACCATCAAAAGTAACAATAAATTTAAATTGGAAGAATAATTTGTTTCAAAAGTATTTGTAAAATTAATTTGAAAAAGGGCTGACTATCATTTATATATAAAGTTACCAAAACTTTATTACATATTTATGGTTTTATATTCTTACAAAAGAAAAGTATGTCAAAATTATGAATAGATTAATGAAAATAAATATTAGGAAAACTAAAACCTTTAAAACTTAATCAGGACAAAATGTGATCATTGTGATTTGAAACTAATTTATAAGCTCTTAATGTTTTGTTTTGTTTTTTGTTTTTTTTTGAGAAAATTAAAAAAAAATTGTAAAAATTACTTAAATTGCACATAAAAGTGTAAACATAATTTGATCATATTTTGCCAATTGGACAAATAAATATATATCATAAACAAAAAACTTACAACTCTATGCATAGCACTTGGATCGATATTATATAATTAAAATTTTTATATATTCTTATAAAAAATATTTAAGAAAAAGTGCAACCATGGAAGTTAGCATCTTGAATGTAGGTGGAAAATGTCACATTTAATATCCTTGTTTTAAGTCAAAAATACATAAGAACAAAAGTTAGCTATTATAATTCTATATCATAACTTAGAAACTTACAAAAACTTGTAGCACTAAACAAGTAAGCAATAATGTTAAAGTAATTATGAAAATAATTAATTTGAGAGATATATTCATAACACACTTATCCTGATTTGTTTATCCAAATAAAATAATTATTTATATTTAATAAATGAATTTTATTGTTGATATGAAATACAATCCATCAATTATTGTTTTATATAAACTGAAACAAATAAGATTGAATTATTTGAAGAATACGCATAACATGCTTAATTTTTTTTTTATAAGATTGTTTCTTGAGTGTGAAGTTTTGAAATTGCTTCATCAAATAATTTTTTGAAAAAATGAGAAGCCATAAAAAAAATGAAAAAATAACTATATATAACCATGATTTTATATACCAGCTTCACTTTCAATTTTCATGTTTTGTAAAGTATTAATAAATGATCTTTTCCTAAAATATGTTGAGGTTTCTCAAATATAGATCAAAGACTTTTAACTTCTATAATTATTGATCATAATTATTTTTTTGTAAGATAGTTTAATATTATATTTTCTCAATGAAAATATAGTAGACAATAACTTTAAAACATATTCAATGAAATATAATGAAACTTACCCAAATATTTATAATCTTTGTTAGAAGTCATAACCATAAAGGTCAAGAGAATTTGTACACAAGGATGTATAAAACCATGACATAGTATAAAAACAATATTTATTTACTTGTGATATATAAATAAATTGCATTGAAATCTATGTTAAAAAATGAAATAAGTCACATATAGATAAATGGCAATTAAATATATGTATTTTACATGAATGTGTACAATTATGCTCTCCATTGTTTTCACATGATCTTATATATTTATATTATTAACAAGGTTGGATGGTGTAAGATAACTTCAAATCTTATACAACAGGAATTTTCATTTTTTTTATTATTATTGAAAGTGGTCATTTTATATATAAATGTTAATAGAAATTTGAGAAATTTCATAATATGAATGCAAATATAAAGATAATTTCAATTCAGTTTTTCAATGTGATTTGATCATATTTACTCAAGTAAACAAGTCAATATAAATTAAAATAAACAAAGTTTATAAATTATGTGCATAACACTTGGATTAATATTGGAGCAGAAAAAACCCACAAAAGTTATCATAAACTAGGTTTTTTTTAAAAAAAAAAAAAAAATGTTATAATTGTTTTTAAAGTGAATGCATCTAAAAAATTTATATATTTAATACCAGTATTGAAGACATAAGAACTAATATTAAATATCATGATGCTATGTTAAAACTTAACAATTACAATTAAATATTTGATAATTCAAATGAAATATTTGATAATTAAAATGAAAAATTTGATATCCATATGCCTTAAAGAGTATTATAAATAAATTTACAAATTTTATGATACTAAAAAGTGAGTAGTGATGCCAAACTAGTTTTGGTGATTAAAAGAGGGAAAAGAACTATTCACAATGCATATGTCATTTTGTTTTAGCTCTTTTTCCTCTTCTCTCCCTTGATCCTCATCTGTTCATCAGAGTAACACGAGTTTTAATAGTTTAGAAACAAGTTCTATTTTACAAAATTGTATATCAAATATAATGTATTATTATTATTTACATTTATTTCAATATATGATATTGTTTCATTGAAAAATAATAATTTTCTATTTTTATAAAAGCAATTCCCAAAAAAAATATAGTTTTATGTCACAAGTTACATGAAAAAAGCGTTATTTTTATAAAATAATTTGGCTAGAATGTCAATTTATCTAATAGCTTCATGAAATTCTTAGTTACATAGTAGTTTTGGAAAAACTAAGAAAGCCAACTATCAAAATCAATTTATAATTTTTATTAAATAATAAAATAAATAATTTTTATGTAAAAGGTATTTGAACTCACTTTTGAGGCTAATTCGTAATTCCATAATGGAATAGTCAATCAATCAATTATAAGATATGTTCAAAAGGTGATGTGGTTAGACTATTGGTTAGTGTGGTGTTTAAATGTGTTTAAGTCTACATTCAAAATATTGAATTATCTAGCAAGACATGTGACTCTTTTAATATGTAAGTGTTAGGATAGGATTTTCTAAAAATCCTAGATGAATCAATAGTCTTCGATCTACTGTATATTTATATGGGATTCATTGGGCACTTTCTCATGTTACCAATTTGAAAAATGTGCGAGTTGTCCCCTAAATATTATTTGACTATGAAAATGAGTTATTTTTGGTATGGGGATGAGTCTGTCAAAATTGGATGCCTTTAAAATTATGTGAACCTATGATATTTTTGAACTTGATTGAATGATAGGAATATTAATCAAATTATTTGGATAAAATACAAATATTATAGTGTTTAATATTATATTTTATTATCTACAATGAATAAGGGGAGATGTGATGTAGAGAACTTATTTAGACAAATATGATTGATATAGAGGGATGTATGCATATTTTTATATGAAGCGTATAATAAAAATTTGAGCTTATCAAATATGAATGCAAGAAAATAAAAAATAAATAATTATTTCTAAGGGTCAACATTTATTTAACACTATTTTAAATTGTATACATTACTAATGTTCATATGAAGTTATGTATATAATAATTAAAAACATTTACATATGAAATTTGCATGTGGCACGATGGTAAGGTAAGAGTGCCAAAAAGATTAATATTATTCTATGCTATATCGATTCTATGTTTGTATAGAGTAAAATTTTCATAAGATGTGATCAACATGATTGGATTAGCTGATCACCACCATGCATTAGTATTGGATTTATAGTACATTTATTTTGGTATGAAAATCATATTAATGTTGATTTTGATATGAAAATCATATTAATAGTGATTTGATATGAAAAAAAATTAAAAATATTTATAATACAATCATTTTAATATGAAATATATATTAATTTTGAAGTACCTATATGAAAATATGAACAAACATAAAGCATGTGGATGATGATATGGATGATGCTCATCTTAAATGACATATAAAATCATGAAAATAGAAAATAAATTGATTTAATTAAAAATTTCTAATTAATTATATATAATAAAAGATATATTTATTAATTTTTTTAATTAATATATATATATATATATATTTAACATTATACTTTACAAATTATATATTTCAAATAATATTTTATTATCATCTTCATGTAACTATGACATATTTGAATTCAAAGTTTACCAAGGATTGCGTAATGGTACTGAATAAGATTTATGTGATGCACCTCAGTAATTTCTCAACGTTATAAAAATGTAGTAATTTGTTGACATGTTGAAAAGCACATAATTTCTTCCTCTTGTAAACCAAGGGAAAGAATGTAAGGAGAGTTGGTTTTTATCATGATAAGAGGGTTGATAAAACCTTTTTACAAATAGATTAAAGGCAGGTTGCTTTTTTTTTTAAAGTATAATAAATTTAATTTTCTATTTATTTTTGACTAGATTCATAATTTTTTCTCTTATAATTATGTTTTATTGAGTGTTATTTTAATATAATTATAATGATAGGGCTTTCATTTATAAATTAGATTGAGTTTTCATTACGTATTTGATCGATGATCCATATTTGAATTTAGATGATGAATACGATCCCATTTATTTATAATTGATATGTAGTATGATTTGGTGTAGCCATATCGCAAACTCTAAGGGTCATTGGTGATGATGTGTCTACCCACTAATGACCAAGTGATAGATATAGAATATCTACAAGTTGTTAGATTTAATAAATGACATTTATTGTGATATTTCATTAGTGGAAACATTACGGAAAAGATGAACATTAAATATGGTAGGTAGCTTGAGTGATGCTTCAGACAAGGAAAAGGAATCAAAAAAATCATGTGCTAAGCTAGTTTTAGAATCAGAGTAGGTTTCTGGACATGGTCTCAAACCAATAATGGAGGAAAATGAGGCCATTCTGGAAGTCCCTAACACCATTATGGAGAACACCAAAGCTTCTTTTGAAAATTACTTTTTAACAATATTATATGGCTTTAAGCCTCAAATTAATGATTTTAGAGCCTAGGTTTCAAAGAAATGGAAAGCCATGGATCAAGTGGAAGTGGTGTCCATGGTAAAAAAATTATTTCCTAATCTCCTCTTCTCTTCAACACTGTGTGACAACTTTTGAAGGAGGACCATGGTATGTTGTCAAATATTTATTGTCACTCAGGAAATGGAAGCTGAGTCTAAATTTACAAAGTGACACAATCATGGAGTTCCCCATGTGGGTTTCCCTTCTACAACTACCTATGAATTTTTGGCAAGATGGGGTGATTCTCAGAGTTGGATGGGCCATTGCACAATCAATTTCAATTGATTGAGCACTAAAAGTTTAAAAAGGAGACTTGTTGAAGCAAGAATCAATGTGTATACTCAGACAAATAAACCAATCCTTAGAAACATCTGACTGAAGTCTAAATTTGGAAACTAGACACAAAATATTGTCTATGAAAGAGACAATCTTACTTGTAAATAATACGACTCTATGGGACATGGAAGAATTAGTTTCCCAAAAAAATAATTAATTCCTCAATACCTAACAAACAAGATTGTGGAGGGAAATGAAGTGAAGGTTTAATCTTACACAACTCCTTACCTAGTTCAAAGACCAATATGAATCTGATGGAAAAGGGCAATGATAATGCGCATACATGTTCTCCTGTGGTCAATAGGGTAACCTATTTGGTAACGAAAGAGGACTATAATATGGAACCATTGAGCCTTGATAAAAAATGCAAGGATCCACTGATCCAATAAAGCATTCAAAACGAGCCTCTCATCTTGAGAAAGGGTCCCCCAAAAAGTGACTGGATCCCAAGATTTATCCTCTATTGGAAAAAATGAATCTAATGTATTCCTTTAGGTCCCCCTGGAGAAGAAGGATGAGGATTAGCATGGTCATTAATTCCAATCATGAGTACCACTTGGTTAGATATTTTCATGCAAAATTTCCTCTCCTCATAAGGACCAGAATACCCAAATTGGAAATCTTACTCAAGGAGAGGAGAATTGGACGAAGACCAAAACTTTGAAAAAAGAAAAAAAGATAATTGCCCCTAGAGTCACCAAGAGAGGGAGAAAACATCAAAAGGACAAGGGAATTGATTTGGAATCAATAAAAAGAATTCGATCGAGATCTTCCAAGATCCTAAGACAATCCACACTCCTTTAACTTTATGTTTTTTGTTTCATAACCTAGGATGTTCTTAGGACCCCCTTGATAGGTAAGTTTTTTTTTAAATTATGGGTTTAGAATAATGATAAAAGTTCACTTTTTGATGACATATCATCTCATAGTACAGAAGTTATTTTCGATTGTTGGTCTTGTGCATTTGAAAAAGATTCATTTGATCTCTTCATTACTCACAATAGTAGCCATTAAAGATTTATTATGGTTTTTTTCCCATTTCAAGTTTGAATTTTGAATTTATCACCCCTCCCAAAAAAAATTGGTGGGAGGTGCATTCAAAGGCTTCCTCGCATGGGAGAAATTTATCTACAAAATGAGCTAGGAATAAATTTTGGATCATTAGATTTGAAAAAAGTGCAAGGAATAGTGACAACTTATTCTTTCCCACTGGTACGATAGAAAAGGTTGAGATCAACCCAAGTTCCAAGAATAGGTAAAAGCATAATTGCTTAGACCAAATTAATGATTAGTTGAGTAAGATCCTGACTCTATACATTCTAAACAATGTTCTCAATGAAGTAGAGGCCAAAAATAGTAACTCTCTTGTCAATATTTTATGTGGCAGATGGCATGACATAGATGTTGTCAGGAACTAGATGAAAAGAAAGTGGTTTGATTTTGTAATTATCAACATAGTGGCTATGGATAATGGGTGCATGTTATTCTCATTTGACAGCTGAGGGAATTACCTTAAAATCCTAAATTAAGGCCCTTGGTTCATGGGAAAATTAGTCCTTATGCTCCAATAATGGAAGATTTATTGGTCCTCCTCAAACTTTAAAATGGATAGAATCCCTATGTGGATGGAGCTACCTAGTCTCCCTCTTTCTTTCTGGGATAATAGAATCCTTCAAAGCATTATGGAAATCATTGGCACACTGGCTATCATTGACCTAGTGACTAGTAATAAGACAAGAATGATCTTAGCCAGAATGTGTGTCCTAATTAAAAAGGACAAATTGCTTCCCACTTTGGTTCAACTTAGGTATTTAATTGGCTCCTTGAACCAACCTATTCAATTCAACAAAGAAAAAGTGATCTATGATTATTTTAGGTTGTTGGGACATTCCATAGACTCATGTACTAAGGCATAAGAAATTATAATAAATTTCATAATTTTTAAATATATGTGGGGTGAAATAGCTATCGAAAGGAATGAAGGGAGTGATTTAGATATACCTAATGATGACCATCTGGCCAATGATTTAGATCTGGATAAGGACAAGTTGTGGTTCCTTCCTTAATATTTCTTCTTTGGTTTTTTTGGGTTTTTTGGTTTTTGGTGGGTCCCCCTTTCATTTTCATCTTTTCTCATCTCTACTTGTTTCCTCAAAGATGTGGGTTGACTAGTCCCCAAGTTGGTTTGATCCTATTTATTTTTTAGGCTTTGGCTTCTTTTGATTTTTCTTCTTAGAGGACCTAAACCCCCCTATGTGTCTAAGATGGACTCCACACCAGTCAAATGTGTGGTTATCTTAATCTAAACATTATGGAAAAGCTATTATTATTATTATTATTATTATTATTTTTGTTGTTGTTGTTGTTGTTGTTGTTGTTGTTGTTGTCGTTGTTGTTGTTGTTGTTGTTTTTGTTTTTGTTGTTATTATTATTATTATTATTATTATTATTATTATTATTATTATTATTATTATTATTATTATTATTATTATTATTAAGGGTTTTTGTATAGGAACCATTCATTTGATTAACCCAAGTGATAGTGAAGGCCTTTATTTTTTTATAGATCTACATGCATACACCATGTATTGGACATGCAACAATTACAAGGTAGGTTAAGATCAAATTAATTTCTCTATGTGAATGTAGTGATAATATATTGTATGTCTCTATTTTGTTAGTGGCATTGATACAATTTGTTTTCTTTACAATAAGATTTATGGTGAAAATTTTTTGTTGATGGTTGTGTCTATCCTCTTAGTATAAATCATCAATTTACAAACTTGAGATCCATAAACATCCAAAACAATTCTAGGTATGATTTGGTTCAATTGTCATTAGTAATGAAATATTTTTATTTCTTTAGGATGACTATGGAGATTGAAAAGGGGTTTTAGATAGATTTTTGCATGCCATTATAAGGATTAAATCTCGTGTATTTTTGATAGGTCAACATGCATATCACCGAGTTAAGATATGTCATAATTAGAAGGTCATTTCTAATAGCGTTTATGGTGAAAAATATTTTTGTATAATTTTCTCTATCATTGTCATGGAAAGGCTAAATTATTTCTAATGATGATTTGATGTTTTGGTCATTGATGATGCAATATTTATGATTCTTTAATATGATAGTGGATATTGAAAATATGTTTTAGATAGTTTTCTATGCCATCATGTGTTTGAAATGTCACATAGTTTGGATATCTCAATGTGCATAGATAAGAGTAAAGGCATGTAGTCAGTGTTAGTACAGTTTTTTATAAGTTTTATGGTATAAAATATTTTTGACACCTAAAAATCTTGCTTTAGGTTTAACATCCTCCTATGGGAATATTTACAAGCATGGGACCAAATTATGGTTTGTAAAGCAACCTTTGGGATTTTAGAAGTTGGCTCTTCATTTAGAGTTGGGGGTGAAAAAGGGAGAGAGAAATGCAAATAAAACTAAACATAAAACTAAGGTGATACACTAAGAGATTTAAAGCACTTATAATATAATTACATAAAATAGATCAAACCCGTAAACACTACAGACCATAAAGGAACATAAAGCATGAATTAAGATCTATAATGAAAGAAAAGATCGATACTATAGAAGTAAAAGAAAAGAGATAATAGATAGAGACAATTTCCCATGTAAATTGACAAACATCCTCTTCATTGTTAGATGGTGAAATGAATACATAAGACCTCAAGGGCACATAAAAAATTTCTAATCACACATGTGAGGGGCACATATTAAGGTCAAAGAATGAGAAAATGTTAATTTTTATTACTTCTATTCTATTACAAATGGTAGTATACAAAATAGTTAATATAATAAAAATGGTAACCAACCCTTTCCAGAAGGAAATATCCTAGACTATATAGGTGAGATAGCTCTCATGAGGATGACACATAGAAATCTTGGCACTCATGCCCATGATTATGTTGTTGAAACTAAATGAGCAACTCAAGCTCATGAGTGCAATTAGCCTCTAGATCTTGTATATTACATGACCAATCTATCTTGTTAAGGCCACAATGCTTAGGAGTGGTGTGGTGATGCCACTGGGGATGGGGGTACTTTTCTTAGCCAATGGAAAAATTCTTTATTTTGACAGTAGAAACTTTACCTTTGAAGAGTGTAGTGGTGCCACATCAAAAGGCTCACCTCTTTCTTGTTACAACTAACTAGTGGGTCCTCATAAGTGCAAAGATGACATGTGTTGGGTTGGTTCTCCTCCTGACAAAATGGGCACTTCTTTGGCAAGGATGAGCATGGGGCACCACATGTAGAGTAGATGCTCCTCCTATGGGAAGTCAACCATTTCCTTAAAAAATTAAGCATGAGGGCAACATGTATGAAAACTACATTCACCAACCAAAAGGCTCAGTGGGCTCCATTTATTTACCGAATTGCCAATAGTATTGGTTAGAGGTCTAACCTAAAAGGAAGTGGCTTTGAAGAGTGTGGGGCTAACATGTCTTGACCTAGTTCTCCACCAGAGTGAAATGAGACCCTCTTCAAGCTAGATGAGTATTAGGTTACAACATGGAAGAAGCAGATGGAGGTCGATACTTAGGAATTTTTTTGAAAGGGGACCCTGAGAAAAGAAGAGATCGAAACAAGATTATCTAGAAGGTGTCAAAAAATGGTTAACTACATAGAGCGAGTTTGAATCCAAAGATGAATTGATCCAAAATAACAAAATGTGGATTTTGATCCATAGTTTTTAGTGACTCATAGGGTCATCTACTATAGATGAGAAAACCAAAAACTTTGGTGCATAGACCAATTGAAGAAAAAATTCAAAATAGGAGGAAGGCTCAAGAACATAATTTTTTTGAAGAGCCACTTGTAAAGGTGCCACTCTTCCTTCTTAGGTTGGGTCTTCTTCTTGATAACCTTAAAGGCTATATATAAATCAATAATCTCCTTGAAAGAGATGCTTCTAAAATCTTGAACAACTACTAATGTTTATAACACAAGCTGGGTGACCAGTTGTAATATCTTCTCCACTTTGGAGGTACTAGGTGACTAATTGAGAGCCATGAAAATGGTCTGGTAATTTTTATCTAATCCTTGGGAAGGACGTCGTTATCTACCAAGAAAGGAGATTGGAGTCTTAGTTGGACTAGTTGTTCAATGTGCCCCTACTCATCTTGAACCACCTACTCTAAGGCATTAAGGAATGCCTTGCACTTGTTGGTTTCCTTATTGTATCCTAGGAATTCATGTACCTTTGACACTACCTACCTTTGATTGGTAACCCCACTACTTTCCATGTTTCATCTAAAGCCCTGTAAAACTTTTGGATGAGGAGTTGCAATTCTAAGACCTTGGGAGCCATGAAGTTGATGACCTAATCAATAGATGTGCTCACTTGTGAGATTAGATTATACAAGTCCATGATAAAGGTGAGGGCTGATTTTAGGTTTTTATTTACACCCTTAATCTTATTTTAATAAGATTTATACAATTATTGGACCATAGGGAGGATTTTTAAGGCTTACAGATGGGAGACAAGGTCATTTTTTACCTTCTTAATTTTATAGTCCTTAACTAAAGATTCTTTTTGTGAATCTTAATGAAATGATTGAATTTATTGATTAGAATCTAAGATTTTTTTGTAGGACTATGCTAGTTCGATCTATCTTTCCTATACCTTGGTCTCAGTAGCCACTCATAGATTGGATTATGCCTAAAATCTCTCACTAAAAATGTAGCTTTGAAGGTAAAACCTTGCTTTGTTGAGCTCCATATCTTTGTCTTTAACCTTAGAAATGAGTTAGTGGACCATAGACTTTACTTTGGTGAGTTTCAACATGGTATATTCTAGTTTTCAAGTCACCTTAATGTATTCTATGGTTATAAATATAATCATTTCTTCCATTAGCTCGACCCTATCAAGGGGTCTAGCTTGTATGAGATTGAAGCTAGTAGCTTGTATGGTGTAGTCCTCTAGTTGCATATGTTCTTGGGGTTTGAATAATCAAGGGTCCAAATGAGCAATCATGAGAGATTGTTGTGCAGGGTCATGGAATGATTGCATGTGAGTTTGTGTAGGGGCCCTAGCCTAATTGCCTCTTTTATTTTCTAATCAAGTCTTACATTTCATCCTTGCTAAGTCCATATGTTTATTTTAATACTCTGGTACTCAAATTCTCTCCCCTAAGAAGGGTATTCCCTACAACAACATGAATGGAATGGTTATTTTCTACTATGAAGCAACATATCCTATCCCTATGGAGGTGAGTGAATGGAGGGTCAGGGTAGAAAAAGAGAAAGATGAGAGTCTATGAGGTAGGGTGAATGGTGATTAGACCATGATAGAGGATGAGGTGGATGATGAAGGTGGAAGGGTCAAAAAAGGCATGTAGCAAAAGATCAAGATCAAAGAAGAAATAAGTGAGAGTTCAACGATGGGACAAGTAGATGAAGAGGAGAGTGGGGATAAGGAAGTAATTGGTTGGGTAGTAGAGAGTGCCACAACCTGAGGTAAGACAATGGATGAATATGTACATGCAATTTTCCCATGAAGAGTCATCTTAGGGAATTCCAAGAATCACCAAGTGAAGACAAAAGAGGAAGGGCACAATTTCTCATGAAGGGACACTTTAAGGAATACAAAAAGTCACCAAGATGAGGACAAAAGAGGGAAGGACATTTTTTATCATGAAGGGTCACTGCATGACTTTTCAAAGGCTTGAATATGAAGGGTCATACAAGTTTGGTGCCATTTTTCATGAGGATTGAAAAGTCACAAAGGGGGGAGGCCAAAGGACATTTGGAAAGCTATAAATAAAGGCTTGAGAAGCCATTTGTAAATATGAGATATAGAGGTTGATTTGATATTGTAATATCTAGCTTAGAATAGAAATTGTGAGAGATGAATATTATTTGTATTTGTTATATCTAGCTTAGAAGAGCAAAGGTGAGAGAGAGGAAAGTGATGTTGTATTGATCTATCATTTGTTGAGATAACAACATTTAGAGATAGGTGTGTGGTATACACAAAGGGGTTGGTGCTCTTGTGGGTTGGTGCTCGGCAAAGGGTTTGGTGCTCCTGTGGGTTAGTGCTCATGAATAGTAGTTGGGTTAGTGCTCAGTGAAGGGGTGTGGTGCTCTTGTGGGTTGGTGCTCACAAATAGTTGCTAGGTTGGTGATCAGCAAAGGGGCTGGTGCTCCTACAAGCCTAGCTTGTGAATATTGTTTGGTTTGGTGCTCATTCATATACTTGAGATTATTCTCCATGGTTTTTCCCTCATTGGGTTTCCACGTTATATATGGTGTCTCTCTCTATCTTGTGTGGTGTTTATTGTTTGAGTTTTATTGCATATCTTGAATGTTTGATTAAGTGGAATTTGGTTAAAGAAAATATTAATAAGATATATGATATACTAATTCACCTCCCCTCTCAATATATCCCATGCTTAACAATTGGTTTCAGAGCAGTTTCCTTTTTGAAAAGTTTTATAGCTTGAAGGTAGATCAGGAAAGCATGATGGCTGGGTCACATGAAAGATTTTCTACAAATAAGGCACCTTTGTTTGATGGGACAAATTATGCTTTTTGGAGCATGAGAATGAAGGTTTATTTAATGGCACTTGGATTCGACATATGGAAAGTAGTGGTGGAGGAATATGAAGAGCCACAGACATTTGCGATTACTCCAACAGAAAAGAAGGCAAGTGAATGTAATCCTAAAGCTTTAAATGATATTTTATGTGGTTTATATGAATCTGAATTTGTTAAAGTTATGCAATGTAAATCTGCTCATGAAACTTGGGTAAAACTTGATAATATTTACAAAGGTGATGGAAAGGTTTAGCGAGCTAAGCTACAAATTTTTAGAAGGTAGTTTGAAAGTTTGAAGATGGAAGAAGCAGAAGATATAAAAAGCTATCTTTTGTTAGTTGATCAAATCATAAATTAGATTCAAGGTCTTGGAGAAATATTGGATGAGTCAATGGTGGTGCAAAAGGTTTTGAGATCTCTACCAATGAGATATGATGCAAAGGTTTCGGCAATTGAAGAGATGAAGAATTTAGCCAAGCTAAAGATGGATGAGCTTCATGGTATTCTCATGGCATATGAGATGCAGACAGAATAAGATAACCCCTTAAAGAGAGAAGCGTCTTCAAGACTTCAAAGAAGGAGAAATCTAAGATTCAAGAATCAAGTGATAGTTCTAGTGATGATGAAGATGACAATGGAACACTTTTCATTTGAAGCTGAAAAGAGGAATAGGTAAATATCAAGGAAAATTACCTTTTAAATGTTTTAATTATGGAAATATTGGACATTTTTAGCTAGATTCCTAGATAAGGTTAATGATGATGAAGAAGAAAAGCCTACATACAAGAAGAATTTCAAAGTTAAATTTAAGAAGGGATTCAAGAAGAAGAGCCTGTATTCTAAGGATCCTAGCTCAGGCGAAGATAGTGGAGTCAGTGATTCAGAAGAAGAAGAGATTCTATTCATGGCCATACATGAAGATGATCAAAAATAAGAAGAGAAGGAAGCTAAAGTGAATATGGAAGGAGAGCTCATTTGTGCCTTAAAAGAGTTAGAAGCTGTTCAGAAGAAGAATCGAACATTAAAGTGCCATATCGAGAAAAATGAACAAGAGTCAAAAGAAATGATTGGAGATCTACAAGCACACTTTGAAGAAGCCAAAAATAATGAAGAAGTCCTCAAAACACAGTTGGAAATAGCAAGAAAATAATGTCAAAGGTATGTTATTGAAATTGCCTCTTTAAAAGAAGATATTAAGAAAGCAGTCAGTGATAAAGTAGTCAACGATTCAAAATTTGAAGATAGCACTAACATGCTCAATAAGATATTGAAATTTTAAAAAGAAAATTCAGATAAGATAGGGATTAGATTTGAAAATAAAAAGAGCTATGCTAAAGCTCTTACAAAAGAGGAAACAAAAAGGGGAGAAGTGAAAAATACAGAGGACATTTCAAATAGAGAAGGCTGGAGAGAACAAAGCTACAAAAGACAATCAGGTCAAAGATATACAGACAGGTCTTATTTTTATGGCTATTTTTTTATTGTAATGGATATGGTCACAAGAAATTAGAATGTAGAAAAAGAGCTAACAATTTCAGAAATAAGGAGAAGGAAAGTCAAGGAGAGTCAAGTAGAAGCCACAACTCTTTTGCTCCTCGATCAAGTTTTGATGAAGAGACCATAGTATGCTACAAGTGCAACAACTTTAGACACATAGATCATTATTTTAGAAGCGTGTTCAAGTTAGATAAGAAGGACTAGAGTTTCAAAGCTCCATTCATTAAGAATAAGGTTCAGACATGTTCATGGCAGAAGAAATAACTTGAAGATTCTATGATGGTTCAGATAGCTCTGCATGTAAGAGGTAAAGATAAGCCATGGTAAATTGATAGCAGATGTTCAAGGCATATGACAAGTGATAAAAGTAAGTTCACAACTCTAAAGAAGATCAATGGTGGTACAGTGAGATTTAGAGATAAAACCATTGCTAGGATGGCCGAAAAAGGTACTTTAAGTTTGGATTGTGGTAGAACTAAGACTAAGAATGTTTTATATGTAAAAGGTCTTAAGCATAATCTGTTGAGTGTTAGTCAAATATATGATCAATGATACACATTAAATTTTTATAAATAAGGTTGTGAGATTAGAAGAAAATATTCAAATGAGTTGATTGCAGATGTTCAAAGGACAAGGAACAATGTATATGTTTTCTCAAATATCTTCTCAAAGGCATGATCAAAGGATACATTCAAAGATCGGTGAGAGGAGTTGGGAGTAATTTCTAATACTTCCTACCATTGATGTTCAGCATCAATTGAGGGGAGCTAAGTGTTAGCTCCAGGTAGGCCCTTTGCCATTGATGTCAAAGGGGGAGAATAACAGGTACAAGTACAAGTGCCAAAAATAGGTATAGGGAACAGGTATAGATTGCTACAATAAGGGGGAGTTACTATATGTTTTCATATGATATTATGTGTAGGTGATAGGATGTGGCAGTCTCAGGATTGAGGTTGCCATCAATGACAAAGTGGGATATTGTTGGAAATATTGTGATTGATGTCAAAGGTCTAGCATTATTGGTGATAAAGGCCCCATTGCATTTAATGTTGTTTTTAATATATTTATCTTGGCTAATGTGAGTTAATATTTATTTAATATTAATGAATATATTTTTGGTTGCATATGAGACAAAAGAAGGGCCCATGGAGAAGTCAAAGAGCCACGGGTTAAAGACAAAAGAAGGATGGGACGCATTTTCCCATGAAGAGTCATCTTGGGGAATTCCAAGAGTCACCAAGTGAAGACAAAAGAGGAAGGGCAAAATTTCACATGAAGGGACAATTTAAGGAATACAAAAAGTCACCAAGATGAGGACAAAAGAGGGAAGGACATTTTTTATCATGAAGGATCACCACATGACTTTTCAAAATCTTGAATATGAAGGGTCATACAAGTTTGGTGCCATTTTCCATGAGGATTGAAGGGTCACAAAGGGGGAATGCCAAAGGTCATTTAGAAATCTATAAATAAAGGCTTGAGAAGCCATTTGTAAATATGAGATATAGAGGTTGTTTTGATATTGTAATATCTAGCTTAGAAGATCAATTGTGAGAGATGAATATGATTTGTATTTGTTATATCTAACTTAGAAGAGCAAAGTTGAGAGAGAGGAAAGAGATGTTGTATTGATCTATCGTTTGTTGAGATAGCAACATTGAGAGATAGGTGTGTGGTATAAACTCATATTTATTACTGCATCCCCCAATTCATAAACTTAGGAATCATTGAAACCTATGTTGAATATATGACATAAGGCCTCAAAACATATAACCCAATCAACATTTTGAAACATATTTGAGATGTTTTTGTTTTTTTCTTTTTGGTTTTGTGTGTGGTTTTAAAAACATCACCTACACAATGATGAGTTAAAATTTAAAGTTTTCAAAAAATATAGATGTTTTGAATGGTGTAAACATCATATAATTATAAGGTTATGAAATAGAAAATATTATCGAAATTAGTACAATTTAATAAAATAAATAGAATTAATATATGTGGTATAAGTAAATTATTTTCAATAAAAAAATGTATAAAAAAATAAAATTACAAAGTTATTGATTATTTTTTTTAATTGTTTGTATTTATTTATAAATGTTGAATGCTTGAGAACTGTGTATTTTTAATTTTTGTTATTTTTATAAATATTAAAAATTTCATAATCAATTTGAATTGGAAGAATATTGTGTTTCATAATTAATCATAAAATTAAATTGAACAAGAGTGACTATCAAATATATAAAGTTACTTAAAATTTATACTCTTACAGAAGAAAAACATGTCAAAAGTATGAATAGATTAATAAAATTATATAATAGGAAAACTAAACACCCTTAAAACTTAATTAAGACAAAATACGATCATTTTACCTTGAAACTAATTTTCAAGATTTTAATGTATTTTTTGATAAAATCGAAAGATTTTGTAAAAATTAATTAAATTTTACATGAAAGGGTAAGCATAATTCAATCATATTTTGTCGTTTGAACAAATAAATATATATCATGAACAAAAAACTTACAATTTTATGTATAGCAATTGGATCAATACTATATATTAAAAAATTTTACATATTATTATAAAAAATATTTTAAATAAAATGCAATTCTAAGAATTATCATCTTGAATGTAAGTAGAAAATGTCACATTCAATATTCTTGTTTCAAATTGAAAATACATAAGAACAAATGTTAGTTATTATAATTCTATCTCATAAATTAAAAACTTACAAAATTTATAGCACTAAACAAGTAAGAAATAATGTTAAAGTAATTATGAAAACAAATACCTTGAGAGACATATTCATAATACAATTTTCATTTGTCTTTTCTTGTTAACATTTAATGTAGCCTTATCTTTTATTATTTAAATAAAATAATTTTTTATATTTAATAAACAGTTTTATTTTAGATATGACATATAATCCACCAATCATTATTTTATATATAATTAAATAAATAAGATTGAATTACTTGATGAATAAGTGTAATATGTTAAAACATCTTATAAGATTGTTTCTTGAGTGTCAAGTTTTGCAATTGCTTTATCAAATAATTTTTTGAAAAAATGGGACGTCATTAAAAAAATGAAAATACAAATATGTATAACCATGACATTATATATCAATTTCATTCTCAATTTTCATATTTTGTAAAGAATTGATAAATTATGTTTCCTAAAATATATTGAGGTTTCTCAAATATAAATCAAACGCTTTTAGTTTCAATAATTATTGTCATAAATATTTTTTCATAAAATAATTTAATATTATATTTTCACAATGAAAATGTAGTAGACAGTAAATTTAAAACATATTCAATGAAATAGAACAAGACTTATCTAAATATTTATAATCTTTGTTCGAATTCATGACTATAAAGGTGAAGAGAATTTGTACACATAAGCGTGTATAAAACTATGGCATAGTATAAAAACAATATTTATTTCCTTGTGATATATAAAGAAGTTGCATTGAAATGTATGTGAAAAAATGAAAATAATATAAATTTTCAGGTCACATATAGATAATTAGAAATTAAAGACATGGATTCTACATGAATGTGCACAATTATACTCTTTTCACTTGTTACACACATTGTTTTCACATGATCTTATGTATTTATATTTTTGGTGAGGTTGGGTGGTGTAAGATAGCTTCAAATTTTATATAATAAGAATTTTAATTTTGTTATTATTATTGAAAGTGCTCATTTTATATGCAAATGTTAATATAAATTTGAGATCTATAATATGAATGTGAGTAGAAAGATAATTTCAGTTCAATTTTCTAACATGATTTGATCATATTTGTTGAAGTGAAGAAGTCAATATAAATCATAAACAATGTTTTTGAATTATGTGAATAACACTTGGACTAAAATTGAAGCAACAAAAACGTACAAAAGCCATCATAAGCTAGGTCAAAGTAAAAACAACATTATAATTATCACTAAAATGAATGCATGTAACAAATTTATATATTTAATATCAATATTAAAGACGTAAAAGTTAATATTTAATATCATGATGCTATCTTATAACTTAACAATTAAAATTAAATATTTGATAACCATATGCCACAAAGAGTAATATAAACAAATTTACAAAAGTTATGATACTAAAAAGTGAGTAGTGATGTCAAACTAATTCCGGTGATTGAAAGAGGGAAAAGAAATGTTCACAAGGCCTATGTCATTTTGTTTTAGCTTTTTCCTCTTCTCTCCCTTGATCCTCATATATTTATAAGAATAAAATAAGTTTAATAGTTTAGAAACAAGTTCTATTTTACAAAATTGTATATCAAATATAAGGTTTTGTTGTTTGTTTGTTTTTTTTTTTTTTTTAAAATTTTTAATACATTGATTTTAATAAATAATATTGTATCATTGAAAACAAAAATCTATTTATATAAATGCAATGGTCAAAAATCATAGTTTTATGTCACAAGTTGTATGACAAATGTGTTATTTTTATAAGATTATTTGGCGAGAATGTCAAATTATTTGATTGATTCATGAAATTATTACTTAGTTAAGTAGTAGGTTTTGGAAAAACTAAGAAAGATAGCTATCAAAATCAATTTATTATTTTTATTAAAAAATAAAATAAATAAATTTTATGTAAAGGGTATTTGGACTCATTTTTGAGATTAATTCATAATTCTATAATAGAATAGTTAGTCAATCAATTATAAGATATGTTCAAAAGGTGATGTGGTTAGACTATTAATTGGTGTGGTGTTTAAATGCATTTAAATCTACATTCAAATTATTGAATTATCTAGTAAGACATGTGACTCTTTTAATACGTAATTGTTAAGATAGGATTTATTAAAAATACTAGATGAATTGATAATATTAGACCTACTATATACTTATGTGGGATTTTTTGGGTACTTTCTCGTGATACCAACTTGAAAAACATATGAGTTGACCCTTAAATATTATTTGAATATGAAAATGAGTGATTTTTGGTACAAGGATAAGTCTGTTAGAATTGGATGCTTACAAAATTATTTAGACATATGATTTTTTTGAACTTAATTAAATGATATAAATATTGATCAAATTATTTGAAGATAATATGAGTATAATAGTGAACAAGGTAGGTTAAAACTAGGAAATTCCTATAAGTGGTTGATAATATATAGAGAAGGTTAGGGCCATGAAAAATATGTGGATGTGATGTAATGGTATGTATGACTCACGTGTATATGTATAATTCTGTAAGGTGAATGCAACCTGTCAATATTAACATTTCTAAATGTTTAATATTAGATTTCAATATCTATAATGAATAAGAGGAGGTGTGATGTAGATAACTTATTTAGATAAATATGATTTATATGAAGGAATATATGTATAATTTTTATATGAAACACATGACAAAAAATAAAACTTATCAAACATGAATGTAAGAAAATAAAAAATAAATAATTATTTTTAAAGATAAATAATTATTTAAAATCATTTTAAATTATTTAATTATTTTAATTTCAGATGTTACATACTCTTTAATATTTAAAATTACATGCATTACTAATATTCGTATGAATTTTTGTATACAATAATTAAAAATAATTTAAAAAAATTACATATGAAATGTGCAAGTGGCACGATGGTAAAGTAAGAATGACGAAAGGATTAATATTATTCTAAGTTTATATATATATATATATATATATATATATATATATAAGAATTAAAGACAATTTAAGATGAGTACTTGAAAATTTGATTTTTCAAAAATGAGTTGTGCAAACACTACATACTAAATAGAAAAGGTATTAAATTAAGATAGAACAAAAATATATGTACAATATAAAATCTCAATAGGTATTAAAAAAAATTATGAAAAAACTATGATTGAAGAAAATTAAAACAAGCTACCTAGTGGCTTCTCTGATTATAAAGTTTATAAATTATGTTATATGATAGAGTTGACAAATGTGATATTTGATGATAATTTTTTTGAATTATTGTCTACACTTCATAAAATATATGAACTCTCCTTAAAAAATATTCAAAGTAGCATCATATCCTAGTTATTAATATCACATAGAATTCTTTGAGCCTATGTTAGATGCAATCGACACCCCATTCCCATCCACTGCAACAGATAAATCCAACAACATGGCCAACCAATTCCATAGATTCAAAACACTCAAATGCATAATAATTGGCAATAATACATCACTATCACTACCTCTCTAATGTATGCCTGAGGGCACACCAAAAAAATACAAGAATGCATGATTAATAACACCAACACCCATGTCATCTTGCAAAGTCACATACCATCCACCAACCAGTAAATGCAATGGTACACATCCTCTAGAGTAATAGTAATCTCCCTATAAGAAGCCAGAAAGAACATATATTTACATTCTACCTTTCATATAAGGTGGTAATCAAATACCTATCCCAGTACATAGTACCTAGGTCACACACATGACCCAGCCCTACCCTATCCATCATAGCACTCTCATTAGTTAACAAAGGTAACAATCTTAGTTTCTCCATCACCTAACCTTTATATAACTCCCTCATCCTTATCTCACCCTAAAAAACCATAAAAAAATAACATGTATATTAATCAACCATGTCCAAATAAATAGCCAAGCTAAACAATAATAGGTAACAAATTAAAATCCTAGAATACTAGCCTCAGTAGACAATAGTGTTGTAAAAGGACACTAGCACTAGATAACAACACCAGAACCTTGATAGTAGTGTTGAACACTAGATAGGAGCACTGACTCATGGACAAGAGCACTAGAACTAGTGGAAATTTCATAAAACACTTCAAAATAGCTTTAAAACATCAAAAATAGGATTCCAAATAGGCAAGAATCACATGTTTTAGCTACTTACCAAGGTAACCTCCCCACCAACCTCCACCTGGGCTTCCAATTGCTCAAATTAGGCTGTGACAAGTGTTCATCTCCTTGGCATATCTCTTACTCTAAAGCTCCAAATCTCAATCTAGTCAATGCACAGATGAATAAAAAATCAATCTAATTTTCTTATATCAAACAACTTTTTGTTTTCAAGCAAAACACCATTTTGCCCATAACTAGAAACTCATAGCTCCATTTTACAAACCATTTTATTCCATGGATTCCTAAAAACAACACCTTTGACATTAAGTAAACATCTCTCTCCTAATACATCATTTTCCTACTATGACACACATATCTCTATATCTCTTTTATAACCAAACACATAACTTGATCCTCACCAATCGAAGCTCATTCAAACTTTCAAACAACTTAGTCTAATCAATTAAAAAAACTTTTAGTCTCCTCAAAACAAGCCAACCTTGTTTTTACTTATGCCACTAGTCATCACTTTTGGCTCAACCTCCTCTATCACAAATTTCATCCCTCTCCCCAAAAGGGGGACATCAGTCCTACTATTCTTATTCTTATAATTACCCAACATCCCTATCCACTCTCATAGATGGATATACCATAGTTCATACACCTCCAATATTTAGATTATCAAAGTTAGCTTAGATTGGTCAAGATATATAGTGATTGAAACTACATGGGTCACTCATCATTACTCAGGACATTCAAAGGGATACACCTTTAGTTTATAGATACACCATGATTCTTACACATCTAACAATCAAATTATCAGATTTAGCTTAGATCAGTCAAGACATTTAGTAATTCATATTACATGGGTCATTTATCATTACTCAGGGCATTTAGAGGGACATACCTTTAGTTTATAGATACATAAATTAGTCAGATACAATGGTTTAGATTATATAGATTCATAGTGACCTCGATACAGATTCAAACTAGATAGTTGATTATAGGCAGAGTGCATAGCACATTATTTTCATCTCTAGTTTTACACATGGGACATGGTAGGATAGCTCATATCACATGTGGTTATAAATATTACCAAACTATACATATGCATCACTCACATACCAGATTTTTGGGCATGGCATAAATGTTCATGTTCTTTATCATCCAGGATTATATAGATTGGAATGGTAAGACATGCCATTATCTTCTTGCACATTTACCAGAGTTTTAGATTACACCCAACTGTACCTAGGTTTTCATTAGGTTCAGAGCATCACCCAAACCCAAACTACATGAGTTTGTGTAGGATAGAGGATAGACATTGGTTTTGGGTCTCCAAGCACTTTACAGTTCTAGTTTAGATTATTTAGATTGGGGGCATGATAGACTTTTCTCTTCATAGTATATAGATTCTATACACACATTTTGGTTTACATGTGTTTATGTTAGATAGAGGATAGACATTGGTTCTAGGGCTCTGAGCATTTCTCATTTCCAGCTAGATTCAACACAGGGGGGAAGAATGGCCCTCCTCCATGATTACATGGATTTATATTCAGATTTAATATAGGGTGCATCCATTTAAGGTATTCCTTATTTCTCTAGGCATTATTTGGCTCTTCATCCACTTCCTTAGCTAGGATGTGAGTTGGACCCTTTTTCAGCATAATTATCTTCACACATGTAGGTTCAAGTGCGCATTTTATTTTCTTTCTTTTAATCTAGTACTTTATTTCATTGCATCAGTATAATAAAAGGGGGGGAAATGTATACACCCTAAATTGGTCAAGTAACACATATCATGTCTTTTCATAGTCCTTTCATAAGAGAATCTGACTAGATAATATGAGCTTTGTTCATATTTAGCCATGTCTTTTATTTTAGTCATTTTGGGTCTTACTCTATGCTTGAATCACCTTTTTGCCTATTTTTATACATCTTGAGCCTTTGAAATAGTCATTATAACTCATCTAGGTCAGGTTTTCTATCATCTTTCCACCCACCCTATTCCTTGGCCTTTAAGATATGATCAGTAGGATTGGATGACAGTGCTAGACCCTATGGTGTCCCATTTTTAGTGCTCTTGTCTACAGTTTTTTGAGCTTTAATGGTTAGTTTATTTTTTTAGATGAGTCCTATCCCCTTTCTTAGCTTCATCCTTAAGTCTCTTAATGTTAGCTAAATGTAAATAAAGCTTTCAAATTCAAAATAATGAGTCTCTTTTATAAAGGACTTCACAAGGCATTTTATATCTATCACTTACTACCTTGGCATAGTACATAATTAAAAATCAGTCAATAGTATAGCTCAACATTATGCATCACACATAGACTTGCATGCTTGATCAAGGAAGGGCCTAGGAAAAATTCATTCTTGCATTTACCATGTGCATTTATTATGCATGTTCCCTACGAGAGAACTACAATTGGTATGAGACCCTAACTTGAGGGTTAATGTAGATAGTGATTAGGACAAGAAGGATTCTATATTGTGTGATCATTCTTCCCCTAACCCATTTTTTCCCCTTTTGATTTTGATGTATTTTTTGTTTGCATGTGTGTAGATAGACTCAGGGTTTGAAGATTGAAACAACTCTACAAGGAGCTCTATCGACAATCACAATCTAAAATTTCATAGGTGGATCAATATAGGGATAGCAAACAAAACCTATAAATCTCAAACATTCATGAATAGTTTGGACAATAGAAATATAAACATGATTATAGAAATGGACACCAGGGTGTCTTATTTTTGGCACTTCTATCCTTTCACTAAATGAAAGTTAGATCCTGATTTGTGATATTGTCCTAGTCTCACACCTTAATTTTTAGATCTTGAATCATTCATTTTAGTCTATTTTTAGATAAGTTTATTTCTCTTTCTCATGTAAATAATTTTATTAAAATCTATATTTTACCATATTAAACTAGATTTTTCCCCTTAATCTAGACCCCTTATTATTTAGGAACTAAACACTAGTTTCCTAAAAATAATAAAACACCTACCTAAGAATTTTAGGCTTCAAGGATCTACCTGACTATCTAGTGGTATTGCTACCCACTTTTCTTTCCCCAAATAATTCATAACCCCTAAATGTTATATTCTATTTTACGACAATCTTATTTTCCCACATGTTTTCAAGGTTTTGGGATTTTACATAACTTGATTCCTATGGTTAGGATTTCATGCATAATTGTATTAGAACTTTGTTGAACTATGAATGGTGAAAAAACACTTTAACTTTCTTGATCCTATATACAACATAATATAAAATCATGGAATATGGATGGAAACATAACCCACTACCTCAATCCCATGCCCAAGTGAATAACAAGATTACTAAGAAACTTCATTTTTGCATCTAAGTTAACCTTGAATAACATCTTCTATCGAGAGATTAACATCTAAATACGTTATCAATTCTAGTTGTAGTTTTGTTGTTGTTAATATGAGTTCAATTACCTTCTTCAAAAAAAATTTATTTTATTAATGAAATGAGTATAATTTCCATTATGGAAATAATTTAGTGTTGTCAAGGTTCTACATCTTTGAAATGTAAGGCTAGATTTCAGTTTTACAATAATACTATTGAATAGTAGTTCCATTGTTGTTCTAGATTAAATGGGTGAATGTTTGGCATAATAGTTTTGTGATAAGAACCTACTTGGATTAATGTGATAGTTACAATTTCTATTATGGAAACGATATGGTTCTGTCATAGTTCTCTAGCTCTTAACCTTAAGGCTAGATTGAAGTTTTACAATATCATTGTTGTAGTAGTTTCATTGTTTTTATAGATGAAACTAATGGAGGTTTAGCATATTAATTCTATTATGAGAGTAGGATGAAATAGGATAAGTGGATTTATTACCAATTTTTTAATTAAAAATTAGACTCAACATACCAATTTACAAATAACTGCAACTTCACTGGCTTTATTTTACTCAAGTTATGGAACAAATTATCTATTCAGGGGGTATGTAAGATGATTACTACTAACACTTGATTTAGGTTGTATGTTTAACTTCTCAATAAATCTAAGATGATTAAAAAGGTCAATGTTTTAAATGTGATCAAATATAGTTCTGGGCATAGATGTGCTAAAATGTTGTTTTACATTAAAGGTACTAATGAAGAAGAGGATGAAGTAGAATTAGAGGGTGTTGGTGATCAATATGAGGAGATGAAAAATACTTAACTAATTATTTCTTACCATGCACTTTTAGGAATTAACCCCACAAAGTTATTGGGTTTCCAAAAAAAATAGAAGGTGACAATATTGATTGACTCAAGAAGTACCCACAACTTTATCAACTATAAGATGGTTACCAAATTGAATTGTTTGGTTTATCCAACTCTAAAATTTTAGGTCATGATTGTTGATGGTGGTACAATCAGTTTTACATGGAAATATCACATTAGTAAAGTTACCATGGGAGGCTACTTTCTAGATTATTGTATGCTCACCATTCCCATAAGAGGCACAAATATTATGTTGGAAGTTGAATGGATTACCACTTTGAGAATGATTGAGTTGAATTTTTAGGAGGTTTTAATATGTTTTCATTCAAAAGGAAGCACATTTAAATTCCATGGGCTATGTTAAGATTCCTCATAGCTGGTTAGATCTCATAAGATGTAGAAGATACTCAAAATTGGAGTGAATGGATTTATTGCTTAAATTTTTCTTTAGAAGTACTGCCAAGTAAAAGTGCCTACATCACTAGATATACAAAAAAATGAAGACGGGAACTCAATAGATTTTTGAGATATGATAAAAGGACTACCACCCAAAAGGGATCATGATAATGTCATTCAATGGGTCCTAGCAATCTAAATACCAACATTTGACCTTATAGGTACTCATATGTACAAAATAAAGAGATTGAAAAGATGATATAAGAAATGCTCAAGAAAATAATTATTTGACATATCAAGAGTGCTTAATCCTTTGTAGTGATGATGGTACATAAGGAAGATGTCACTTGATGGATGTGTCTAGCTACATGGAACTCATAAACTACACCATCAAATATAAGTCTCTAATTCCTGTATGTGAGGATTTGATAGATGAATAACATGGTGCTGTATACTTTATAAAACTTGATTTTTGCTTAGGTTATCATTATATCAGAGCCAAAGATGAGGATTTATATAAAATAACTTTTAAAAATGGGTCACAAAGATGTTGGGATATGATTTTGATATCATACAAGAAATGAAAGGGGAATGCTATGGTTAATGCACAATCTCAAAAGGATGAGTCCTCAAAAGCATTAGTGTGTGCCATATCAATAGTATAGGAAGATTGGGTGGAGGTGGAAATATCAAAATTGGTGAATGACACATAAAATCCGAACATGTCAAATAGACTTGTATGGAAAATAGACCCTCTATGGTACATGGATCAACTATATTATCATGTCTCCTTAATTATGAGTAGTTGAAGACCCTTAACGAATTTTGTGGTAATTTCTCATAGGCTAAAGGAAGGAAAATCAAAGGAAAAACTTTGGTTCTCTTTTTTCAATTTGTAAAAAGAGACTTTTGATAAATCTTTTCTAATTGTTGACTTAAAAAGGGGGCTTTGTGATCATGGGCTAATTTATCCCTTAATGAAATTATAAGGCATGTAATTTTAATTTTTTTCTAATTTTGTCTCCAATGGAGTGCCCCTTTTGTAAGGGATTTTTGAAAGGGAATGATATAAAATGGGGAAAGAGGTTAATTTTATAAGGCTACCATGTTTTTTAATTGAATTTTGAGTTTGAGCATGAAAGGTTTGGCTTATCTCCATTGAAGATATTAACCTTCACCAGAAAACCTAATGATGAAAACCTTTAACCTCATTTACATAACTTCATTTTAGAAGTTACAAAGGACGTAATTGAGTATTTGGTAATTTATAGGGCTTCATTTGGTGGAGTGTAGTAGTTTACAAGGTCCAAAGAGTGGTGTGGTTGTTAGAGACCCTTTGGAGGGTAGGGAGCTACCTTGCAAGGTATTTTTAGACAAACAACCCACTAGGATGGTCATTCCTAGGGTGTTGAATCACCTTGAAAGAAAATTTATAATTTTGAGGCAAATTATTAGGAGGTTTTGATATATTTTTAGTCAAATATTCATCTGGTATTTATTGTGATTTTTTAGACCTATATTTCGATGCAAAAATCAGATTTGAAGGTGTTTTGTGAGCTGTAATTATTCTAGGATTTTTGGAAAATATTTAATAATAAAATACTACAATTTGTGCCCTATATCTATATTTCCATAATTCTAAATTTTTTTGGTTAAGGGTTTAATAGAAAAATTATAAATTTATGTTGTTGGTGTTAGGGTTTATGGTCAATTTTTATATTTGCATAATTTATCCTAAAGAGGATATTATAGTGGTATCACAACCAAATTCTTGGCTAGTTACGGGGGTTTGAGTGGTTTCATGCCAAACAATGATAGGGAAGGCCCAATACTTCACCCCTTTGAGCATCACCTAGATGCAATGAGTGCTAAGTGGACCATTCATTCTCATGAGAGATGGGTTCATGTCAACCACTACTCATGAAACATGGGTCAATGATATTGACTCAAAAAACTATATAGTTGAATCTTCATATCAATATCATAATTTTAATTTTTGTGGAAAAATACATCCTACTTATCAATTGATGAGCTTAATAAGCTCTATAATGAATGGTTCATAAGGCACAACACTTGCTAAATCTTTTGCAAATGTGGTAGCAAGCTAAGTGGGCTTAACCTTAGAGGAAAATCCATGGTTAAGCATGCTTGAGTTGGAGTAGTTTTGGGATGGGTGGCCTCCCAAGAAGGTCCAATGCTTCACCCTTATGAGGATCACCTAGGTGCAATGAGTGCTAAGTGGACCATTCATTCTCATGAGATATGGGTTTGTGTGAAATACTACTCGTGAAATATGGGTCAAAACTACATAGTTTAATCCTGATAACAATATCATAATTTGACTCATTGTGTAAAAATACCTCTTACTTATCAATGATAGGGAAGTGAGGTACTACAAAAGGTAAAAGAAAAAGGGTCCAAAAAATTAGGTAGAATATTTAGAAAAACCAAGATAAAACTTGGAACAACCAAGGTATAGTGACATGGATGACCAAGATAGGGCTAGTTTTGAAAAAAAAATTCAACCTCAAGAGTGGTTTACGGAGATGATAGATTAATTCATCCAAACCATGAAGGATATGGGTGGACATAGACCATAAAATCGTGAAGGTAGGAATTTAGGTACAAACAACCTTCTCCCACCAACAAAGGTGATATTTGGATCTACACAAAGGCCTAATCAGTCCAACGTCCTTGAAAGAGAGGAAGTCATTTTGGTAAGGGAGAAACAACATTCTATATAAGATGATGTGGCTGTAAGATAGGAGGAGTACCTAAATTTTCCATAAAAAATCAAGGGGCAGATAATCCTTATAGATTTCATGGGATTGAAGAAAGGAAAGGGTATTTCAAGGGTTAGTCATAAACCAAGGAACAAATAAGGATATCTTCAATATGCTTTGGGAAAGCTTACACTATCCAATTTTAGTAGATATACTAAAATTTTAGCTAGGGCATGGATATAAAAGGTAAACACACACCTTACAGTGGTGTTACCATGGTTTAGTGACACAAGGACACCACCTCATAAACACTTATGAGGAATTCAATAAAAAGATAATTAAAATATTTAATAGGGCTTATCTATAACTTAATTTCATTAAATTTTCGCAACTGAAACAAAATAATTTCATGGAGTACATGGTTGATTTTTCAATTATGGTAGCTAATGTTTTAGAAAGAAGACCTGTGGTTTTGATCATGGAGGGATTGGCTAACCCACTCAGGGATTTAGTCAAGGCTTTCAGCCCTCTTACTCTTCAAGAGCCCATTTAAAATTCTCTTAACCTTGAATATACATATCCTAGGGGAAAAATTCTACATTTGGGACCACATAAAACTAATATTTTAGGCTCTTTGGACAACAAAGGAAAAACTCTTTTGAGTAGCCTAGGATGGAAATTTTGGAATAGCCAAAATCAATCCCTTTTGGGCAGCAAAATAAGCCCTATCATTAAGGTTTTTGTAAACAAAAAGAGCTATCAAATATGATCAATGATGGGGAGAATCAAGAAATGAACTAAAATTTTAAAAAATGTATTTTTGATGCAAGGATCCATGGACTTCAGAGCATGCTTACATTGGAAAGAGGAAAGTTCATTACATTAAAGTGGTTTCAGATGGAGAAGAAGAAGAAGAGGTAGGGATAAACACCTATAAGAAGGAACAAATGGGAAAGGGATAAGAGGACAAATTGGATGACACCCTTTCCACCTTAGTCGGAGCTCCTATATACCATTCTTTGCACTAAGAAGATTCCAAGGTTAAGAATCACATTGGATAAACATAAAATTGAAAATGAATTTTATGTGGTTGGAATAGAAGAAACTTATTTAGTTCTTGGATTATAATGGCTACACTCCATTTGGAAATTAACCCAAAATTATCAAATAATGGAACTAAAATTTAGGCCAACAAGTAAAGAAGTGGTGCTACATGGTTTGAGCAATGAATCACCCATGGTGGTAACTTCAAAGAGCATAAAAAGAGACTTATATAGAAGACATATTACTTGTGCATCTAAATGTTTAGTAAGTACTAAAAATTTTGATTTGATATAACAACATCAACACTTGGATATTCATCCCATCCTTCATAGGCATGCAAAGGTGTTAGGTAGTATTCTAAATGGGATACCTCCAAATAGGGGTTTTGAGCACATCAATGAATTATAATCAGGAACCAAAGTGGTAATTACTACACCTCACTAGCACCCAAATGCCTACAAGGAATAAATTAAAAAATCTATCACAAATCTTTTGGAGATGGGTCACATAAAGCCTATTTCTATCCCTTTTGCTTCTTCGATTGTGTTGGTAAAGGATAATGGGTCAATGAGGATATGCATACATTATCACTTATTGAACAAGAAAACCATCAATAATATGTATCCCATACCTAGAATTGATGACTTGATTGATGATCTTTATGGATAAATTTACTTCTCCAAGATTGATTTGAAGACTAGGTACCATCAAATCTAGGTAAGAGAAGAGGATGTACAGAAAACCACTTTTAGATGTTGCTTTGGACACTATGAGTTTTTGGTAATGCCCTTTGGATTAACAAATGCACCATCCACTATTCAATCATACATAAACCATGTTTTTAGGTAATACTTGAGAAAATTTATGTTGGTCTTCTTTGATGATATTCTTGTCTATAATAAAACATGGGAGAAACATCTACAACACTTGGACATAGTGTTGGGAGTTTTGGAACAACAAGCACTCTTCACCAAGGCATCCAAATGTGAGTTTGGAATTTTAAAAAAAATTTAATTGGGGCATGTAATCAATGTCTGTAGAGTTCATGTGGACCAACAAAAGATACAAGCCATTTTGGATTGGCCAACACCCACTATTATGACACATTTGAATGGATTTCTTGGTTTATGCAACTACTATAGGTAGTTTTTGAAGGGGTTTTTATATCTTGCTACCTCTCTAATGGACTTCACAAAGAAAGGAGCTTTTAGCTAGTCAAAAAAGCCTTGGAGACCTTTTAAAAACTCAAAAAGGTGATGAGTAATTGCCTTGTACTCTCTATTCCATATTTCACCATTCCATTTGTATTAGAATGTGATACTTTCAAAGAATGTACACGGGTTGTCCTAATGAAAAAAGGACATCCTATTGCTTTTAAAAGTATAAAAATAAAGGAAGAGGATGTGCAAAAAACCACTTTTAGATGTCACTTTGGACACTATGAGTTTTTGGTGATGCCCTTTAGATTAACCAATGCACCCTCCACTTTTCAATCATACATGAACCATGTTTTTAGGTAATAATTGATAGAATTTTCGTTGGTTTTATTTGATGATATTCTTGTCTATAATAAAACATGGGAGAAACATCTACAACACTTGGACATAGTGTTGGGAGTTTTGGAATAACAAGCACTCTTCACCAAGGCATCCAAATGCGAGTTTGGAGTTTTTGAAATTTTATGATTGGGGCACATAATCAATTTCCATAAAGTTCATGTGGACTAACAAAAGATACAAGCCATTTTGGATTGGCCAATACCCACTACTATGACACATTTGAAGGGATTTCTTGGTTTATGCAACTACTATCGGTAGTTTGTGAAGGTGTTTTCATAGCTTGATACCTCTCTAATGGACTTCACAAAGAAAGGAGCTTTCAACTGGTCAAAAAATTCTTATAGACCTTTTAAAAACTCAATAAGGTGATGAGTACTTGCCTTGTACTCACTATTCTAGATTTCACCATTCCATATGTATTGGAATGTGATACTTTCAAGGAAGGTACATGGGTTGTCATAATGAAAAAAGGACATCCTATTGCTTTTGAAAGTAAAAAAATTAGGAAAGTGTAGCATAGAATCTCCATCTATGACAAGGGAATGCTGGCCATCATGCATGTTTTGGCCAAATTCAGAATATAGTTGATTTTTGGAAGGTTTTTGGTGAAAATAGACTACAATAGCTTGAAGTATATATTTAGACAAACTATTTTGATTTATAGGTAGAAACAATGGGAGAGTAAGTTACAATCTTATGACTTTGATATTTTCATGTCCAGGGGAAGAACAATCTAGTTATTGATGCATTATCCATCAAGTTGTTTTATGTCATATGTGTGAAATTATCGCTGATTGGAAGATTGTAATCATAGTAGAGTATGCAAAAGATGGATTTACTATAGTTATCATGAAAATTAGAATTGATGATGAAAGGTAAAAGGTGGTTGATGAGTTGAATTTATACAAAACTAGGGTCTTTTAACCCCTAAATCCAAGTTGAAACAACAATTAATGAAGGCTATACATGATACTCCAACGGATGGTCATCCAGTGTACTCCAAAATTTAAAAAAAAGGGAGAGGTTATTTTGGAAGGTCATTAAAAGTGAGATTATTTAATGCACCTGAGAGCGCATTGATTACCAGTGAAACAAGGATGAACACAATTTTGTAGTTGGTCATTTGCAGCCCCTATCAATTCTCACATAAAAATGGGAAAGTATATCAAAGGATTTCATCACGGGGCTACCCATGGCCCAAGGTAAGAACTATATGTTTGTATTTTTGGATAGACTAACTAAATATGCACATTTTTTTATAGTTCTATCAAATTATAATGCTTCCACAATGGTTGATATCTTTTACAAGGAAGTATTTAAACTTCATGGATTGCCTAGGAACATGGTAAATGATAGGGACAATAGGATTATAAGTGTCTTTTGGAAAGAAATATATCATTTAATTGGCATGAATTTATCTTATAGTAATATCTACCACCCACAAAATGATTTATAAATTGAAATAATAAATAAATGGGTGGAAAGATACCAACGAAACTATGTTTCAGGGCAAACAATGTGGATTAAAAAACTATACGTAGTTGAGTGTTTCTATAATAGTTCATACCACATGTCAATTGGTGTTTCACCCTTCAAGGCCTTGTATGGGTATTATGCTTTCTCCTTTTTAGATCTGATTTCATTTGTTAGTAGAGTACCCAGGGTTGTATATTTGGTGTTGTAGAGTCTAGACATTTTTGGGCAGCTCAAAATAAATCTTCAGCAAGGAAAAAATAAATAGAAATTATATGCAAACCATCATTAGATAAAAATAAATTTTGAGGTAGGTGACATGGTATTTTTGGATTTGAATCCATATAGACAATCTTCCATCAAGTAAAGTGGAGCGAAAAAGCTAAAATCTAGCTTTTATGGTCCCTACAAAGTTCTAAGGAGGGTTGGAAAAGTTGCTTACAAGTAATAACTACCTGAAGGTAACAGGATTCATAATGTATTCCATGTTTCATGCCTCAAAAAGGAAATAAAGGAAACACATCACTCCTTCCATCGATTTGTCACCACTTGATGATGAAGGTAATTTGATTTTGGTTTTGAATTCTATCATAGAGTTTTAGGAATGGAAACTTAGGAACTAAAGGAACTGAAACTATTAGGTTGTGGAGCTAAAAGCTTCACCCAGATGCAAACATGGAGAAGGTGCTGAAGTCATAGTCACTGACATCGGTCAGGCCAACTGACGTCGGCAAGATGTAGACAGGAAGTAACCAACGACGATCAGGGATCGGCCGATGTCGATCATCCCCAGACAGACAGGTACCAACGTCAGTCCCCTGTGCAGTTTTAGAACTGCAATTTTACGAACAGTTAGTTAATGAACCAATTGTTTGTATGTTAAAGACTAATTATAGTCTTCAGTTACATGTCTAATTATTGTAATTAAGAAAGCCTAATTATTGTTTTGCATGAGGTCTATTTAAGAGACTCATGGGATGTATTGTAATCAAGGCAAGAAAGAGTTTCTTCTAAGTTTGTAAGATCAGGTTGATTTGTAGGTTGTGCAAGGTCAAGGTAGAAGATCTACATGGTAAGTAAGGTCATTGATTTGCAGGTTGTTGCAAGATCAAGAAGATCTACTTGGAGTATGTGGAGTACTTAGAACTGGCAATGTTGTTATTGATTGGTTGGAGGTGAACAACAGCTCTGTGTGTTTGAGTTGTTTGTTGGGACCGTAATTGAGAGAGAGAACTCTTGATTGAGATTTAATGTTTATACCCTAGAGGTGTGGGAGCCCTAGAGGAGCGTAAGGAAGAAGACTATGGCATCCTCTTTGTTGTAATTTCTTTCTGGATGAGTTGAATACAAGATTGTATTGTCTCTCAAATTTTGTGTTGTTTTTTATTTCTAGTTACTTGTTGCTTCTGGTTTAATTCCACATTTATTTGCTTAAAAGGTAATCAATTATGCTCCTAGATCCTAACAGTTGGTATCAGAGTAGAGGTTGCAGGGAGCAGGTGTTTGTGTTTGATTATAGGTCACTCTGAGGGGTTTCTGATTGAGTGGGAGTATAGCAATGGCAGAAGAAAGTAGGCAAAGGATATAAAAATTTAATGGCACAAATTATCAATTATGGAGGATGCAGATAGAGGATTATCTATATCAGAAAGATCTATACTTACTGTTGGGTGGGGTTGTATGCAAGCCCACAAATATGAAAGATGAAGAATAGAAGGTTCTTGATCAGAAGGCTCTGAGAACTATAAGGTTGAGCCTGGCATCGTCTATAATTTCCAACTTATTACAGGCTAAGACAACGGTAGAGTTAATGGGATCTTTGGCAAATTTATATGAAAAACCCTCGGCTTCGAATAAGGTATTTCTTATGAAGCAATTATTTAATTTGCAAATGCAAGAAGGTGGATCGGTACATAGTCATCTTAGTGATTTCCATGGTTTAGTAAATCAGTTAGTTTTAGTCAATATAGTTTTTGATGATGAAATTAAGGATCTTTTAATCTTGTGCTCCTTACCTAAAAGTTGGGATAGTTTGGTAATGGCAGTTAGTAATACTATGTCTGCTTCAAATATCTTAAAAGTGAATGATGTTTTTAGTGTAATATTGAATGAAGAAATTCACAGGAAAAGCACAGGTGAATCATCAGGGAATTCTTTGAGTGTTGAAAGCAGGGGAAGGCAAAGAGAGAAGATCAAGCAAGGGAAGTCAAAGAAAGGCAAGAGATCTAGATCCAGGAATGGCAAAAAAATTTGCTGGCATTGTGGAAAGAAAGGGCATGTAAAGAGAGATTGCTGGTTGGTTGAAGATAGGCATGAAGGAAATGAAGAAGCAGATACTGTAGGTATTGTTGCAGGTATCGTTGCACAGGATGCTCTAGTATGTTCCTTGGATAAAGTGGAATCTTGGGTTTTATATTCTAGTGCCTCTTTCCATGCAACCCCAAATAGAGCATCTTTTCATGATTATGTCCCAGGGGACTTTGGAGAGATTTATTTAGGGGATGTTAAGCCTTGTCAAATGGTTGGCAAAGGGAAAGTGAAGCTGAAATTACAGACGGGCAACACATGGGTGTTGAAGGAGGTCATCCATGTCCCAGTCCTGGAGCAGAATTTGATTTCTGTTGGAAAGTTGGGTGATGAGGGATGCACAGTAACCCTCACAATGGACTCTTGGAAAGTTACCAAGGGTGCACTTTTTTTAGTGAGAGGTAAGAAAGTAGGTACTCTTTATCTATCTACTTGTATTACTGATTCTCCTCCTGATTTATCTACTTCAGCTGTAGATTCAAAGATGTGGCTTCATAGGCTTGGTCACATGAATAAGAAGGGGATGCATGTTCTTGAGTCAAAGAGTAAGAGTTTAGATTAAGATCAAGATTTTTGTAAGCAACAGAAGAAAGTGAGGTTTCTTGAAACTACTGCTACAAGAAAAGATCGAGTTCATTGTAAAAGGAGGAAATCTAATGTTTTTGACAAGAACAGGAAAGCCTTGGTGTTTATGGAGAAGATGATGGATAGAAATCAGTCACAGGGGCTAAAGAATTTTAAGTAGGGTAGTTTGAACAAGGGTTTGATTCAAAGTAATCTCGCAGGTAAAAAGTCATAGCTCAGAGGCAAACACAGGTACCAACATTGATTAGAAGTAATCAACGTTGAATAGGCACGCACTGATGTCGATCATATGCAGACTAGAGTCGGTGGTGTCAGGCAGGTGGTGACCGATGTCGATAGTAAGGGAATCGGCATCGGCAGGTAGGTCAGTCACATGGAACTGACATCGGTCAAATGCAAACTGGAAGGTGACTGACATCAGTCACTGTCAAAATGGATTTTGGGCAGACAACAAGCTGTCAAGGAGTCTCAAACGCCCATGTGGAGGACTGAAAGGGTAAGTAAGCCTCAAATTCATTATTCCCCTTCTTTACACTACTTGTTGCTCACAGATGGTCAAGAACCAGGAAGTTTTAAAGAAGTAGAGCAGGTAGAATCCAGGAAATAGTGGGAGCATGGCATGGATGAGGGAGTTGATTCCTTGGAAGAGAACCAAATGAGAGGTTTGGTAGAGTTTCCAGCTGAATTAAAGAAGAGAGAGAATGGACATGTGAGATGAAAGGCTAGGGCATATGGTCTTGAGAAGGCTGTAGGACAATGGAGGTTTGACAGGTGGATGACAACACAAGGCTTTAGTCAATGTCATGTAACCATTATGGTTTCTTTACCAGGTTGGATAATATTAGCTACATTATCTTGTTACTGTATGTAGTGTGTATGATTATTGCAGGCAGGGTCACACATGCAGGGAATTGTTGAGCTAAAGGTAAAGTTAGTTTAGAGGTGTGTCATGAAGAATCTGGGAGCAGCAAGATTTTTTGGCATGAGTATTTTTAGAGGCAGGGAAGATCACAGGTTGATGTTGTCTCAGGATGATTGTGTGAATAAGGTAATGGTGAGGTTAAGGATGTAGGATGGAGAACTGGTTAGCACACCTATAGATGGATAGTTAATAGAGCAGTGTCCCCAATCACATGATGAGGTTAAGTACATGTGTACTAGACCTGAGTTTTCCCAAGTAGTGGGAGTTGTCAGTGAGTTTGTGGTCAATCTGGGAAAGAAGCACTAGAAAGTGGTTCAGTGGAATCTCAGGTATCTGAGAGGGACTAGCAGCAGGTATACATGCTATGTAGGGTCAAGAAAATCAGATATGGCAGGTTACTTGGTTGACAGGTGTTGCACCACAAGTTGTATGGTGGTTGGTATTCAAGATTGAGCTTGAAGAGGAATACAAGCTAGGAAACAAATTAGATGATGTACAGGTACAGGTATAGATGCAGCTATTTATCTCCAAGTGGGAGATTGTTAGGTTGTGGAGCTAAAAGCTTCACCCAGATGCAAACATGGAGGAGGTGCTAAATTCATAGTCACCAACATTGATCAGGCCAACTGATGTTGGCAAGATGCAGATAGGAAGCAATTGATGACGGTCAGGGATCCACCAATGTCGATCATCCCCAGACAGACAGGGACCAACGTCAGTCGCCTATGTAGTTCCAGGACTATAGTTTTATGGATAGTTAGTTAACGAACCGGTTGTTTGCATGTTAAAAGCTAATTATAGTCTTGAGTTGTGTGTCTAATTATTGTAATTAAGAAAGTCTAACTATTGTTTTGCATTAGGTCTATTTAAGAGACTCATGGGCTGTATTGTAATCAAGGCAAGAAAGAGTTTCTTCCAATTTTGTAAGATCAGGTTGATCTGCAAGTTGTGCAAGGTCAAGGTAGAAGATCTACATGGTAAGTAAGGTCATTGATTTGCAGGTTGTTGCAAGATCAGGAAGATCTACTTGGAGTACGTGGAGTACTTGGAACTAGCAGTGTTGTTACTGACTGGTTGGAGGTGAACAACAGCTCTATGTGTTTGAGTTGTTTGTTGAGACCGTAATTGAGAGAGAGAACTCTTGATTGAGATTTACTGTTTATACTTTAGAGGTGTGGGAGCCCTAGAGGAGTGTAAGGAAGAAGACTGTGGCATCTTCTTTGTTGTAATTTCTTTCTGGATGAGTTGAATACAAGATTGTATTGTCTCTCAAATTCTGTGTTGTTTTTAATTTTTAGTTACTTGTTGCTTCTAGTTTAATTATGCACTTAGTTGCTTAAAAGGTAATCAATTATGCTCCTAGATCCTAACAGAAACATCATGGAATATTTGGTTCGTTGGAAGAATTTTCCTCTTGAGGATGTTATTTGGTAAAGGGAAGCCATCTTGAAACATCCAAACTTACAATTTCTTGAGCACAAGATATTTTGAGAGAGGAAGACTGTCATGTCCCCTTCTCATGTATGAGCAGTTGAAGACCTTTAGCTTTTTTACTAATTGTTTTGTGTAAGCTAAGGAAAGGAAAAATCAAATGGGAAGCTTTGGTTCTATTTTTCAAGTCATAAAAAGATACTTTTGATAAATCTTTTCTAATTATTGATTTAAAAGTAGGGTTTTGTATCATGGGCTAATTTAACCCTTAGTGAAATTATTGTTAGGGTGTGGAGCTAAAAGCTTCACCTTACTGTAAACATAGAGGTTTCTGAGGATGGAAGTCACCAGCGTCGACAGGCCACAACTGACGTCGGTCAGGGATCAGTGTGCAGGAAACTGACATCGGCAGGGATCGGCCGATATCGGTCACCTCCAGTCAGACAAGGACCGACGTCGGTTGCCTGTGGCAGTTCCAAAACTGTTGTTGATGAACAGTTAGTTAAGTGAATGGGTTGTTTACATGATGAAGACTAGTTCGAGTCTTGAGCCGCAAGTCTAATCATTGTATGCATGAGATATATATAATAGACTCATGGGCTGTATTGTTAAGTGAAGAACTTAAGTGTAGAACTCAAGTGTAGAACTTGGAGAGTTCTTCCCATGATAGAATCAAGTAGGATTATTCATGTATGTAAGATCAGGTTTGGTCTGCAGGGTGTTGCAAGATCATGGTGGAGATCTACATGTGATAAGTAAGATCAGGTTGGTCTGCAAGGATGTGTGTATGCGAGGGTTAGAAAGGAGATCTACGGGGGAGAAAGATCCAAGGTGACAGCAATACATCAAGGAGCAGGATCATGGTGAGATCTACTTGGAGTACCGGTTCGTACTCAGTTGTACTGGCAGTACAATGAGG